>JAGQAX010000013.1:10345219-10450219 GCA_019142605.1 Cephalopholis sonnerati | reverse complement strand
TGCCATCTCTCTATACTGTATGTCTCTCTCAGTCACATACAAGACAGAGGGAGAACCGCTCACCTGTGGGTGACATGAGATCAGGCCTATTCAATTGGCAGCCCTCAGGCCACAGCAACCTCTGAGTGGCCCAGGAAGGGATGGGTACCGAGACCTGGTATTAAATGTTATGCTCCGATGTTATTGGCTCTTTTATTGTTACCGTTTGAATTTTTGGTTTCAGATGTCATCATGCTGCAGCCTCTCTGAAGGGAATATAATTCAAGATCAGTAAGTAAGTAGGATTAGATAAGTGAATGCAATGAAACCTTGGCCAGTAAAAAGGCAGTACATTATTGATACATGTTCAGCGTGTAGAAAGAGATCTTTCAATCTGCCCTGTCCACAGTCTCTCATTCACTGGTGGTTTACACAAGCACATCGCTCCAGCACAGCTAATGGCAAATTCTCAAAAACAAACCAAAATGAAAGCTGTCTGTATGTAGTTTAACTGCTAAACTTAAAATGTAGCTGATGTAGCCGACCTGCAGATAGTGAGCCTCTTCAGTAGACGGACAGAGAGCAGGATGAATGATTAATACTAATGTCTGAGTTGTTCATGCTTACATATTGTTACTGTCTTCACTCAGTATTGTCAGATGTCAGAAGTAATATTTATTTTCCTAAACGCTTGACCCCAAAGGAAAATGGAGAGGGAGAGATGGAGACACTGGTAGAGAGAGTGACTGTGTCATTAGTTCCTGTTTTTGTCATTTGTTGTGCCTTTGTGTATTGAAGCTGTTTGTGATGTTCCTCGGCCAGATATGTGACTAAAAATATAAATTTTTTAATTTCAAATGTGAAACGATAAACATTGCTGCTTTTACGACATTAATTTGCATTTGTTTAAAATTTGTCAGTACCAAAAGCTAAAAAGAAATTTTTAATAGGTTGCTGGTTGCTGTCTGGCCCATTGACATTTTCTGGTTTTCAAATTGCGACTTAGTTGAATTTGTAATTGAAAAGCCCTTCATTAGATCATGTTGGAGCTATTTGTTATTATTATTATTTTTGTTATTAATTATTTGAAGAAGAAAACAGCTTATACATGTTGCTCTTAATTTTGTATACATATCATCCAGTCTTATCATCAAAGCAGATAGAGAAAGCAAAATAGGTTAAAAAAAGGAAGAGAAAAAAAAAAAAAAAATCACATAATTACAAAAGCACCTACACTCTCTATCACAATACTCCTATGCAGGTAAACTTGTATCTGAATTGATAGGCAACTTAAGTATCCGGAAAATGAGAAATTATAATGATAACTAGAAAATATCAATAACAGCCGTAATAATAATGAGTTTCTCTGCCCCATATGCATCTTCCTTTATCCATGATTTCTCCTACGAACAGTATCTTATCGTGGGGTAATAACAGCGATGACAAGAGCATCACTTGAGCCCAATAGGGGCTCAAATGATCCATCCATCCATCCATCCATCCATCCATTACCTAACCACTTATCCTTTTGAGGGTCGCGGGGGGGCTGGAGCCTATCCCAGCTGTCATTGGGTGAGAGGCAGGGTACAACCTGGACAGGTCGCCAGACTATCACAGGGCTGACATGTAGAGACAGACAACCATTCACACTCACATTCACACCTACGGACAATTTAGAGTCACCAATTAACCTGCATGTCTTTGGACTGTGGGAGGAAGCTGGAGTACCCGGAGAGAACCCACGCTGACACGGGGAGAACATGCAAACTCTGTGAGGCGACAGTGCTAACCACCACAGCACCATGCCGCCCGTATTAGAATTATGGTCATCTTCAAAGTAGTTAGGTCTATGTATTGTTAATTGAGGACAATAATGAAATGGATGTCAGATACATATTTAAAGATGAGTCAGGCACCATGGTAGCTGTGATGTAGGAGCTCATTAAGTCTATAAGCTAAATAAAGTAAGGGTCAGTTCAAAGTTTGTTTAGAAAATATTTATTTCATGAAATGTACACTGTACAAAGGCACTGAAGCATTTGAGATTCATTGAGATCCCACCATTAACAATCACAGTTTTGGAACCTTTCCTCTGTTATATCTAAAGGTGCTACACGATTTTAAACAATATAGATAACACAGTGATTCTCTTCATGGCATCAGCCTTTAAAGAGATGATACTCCAAATACAAACACACATTTACTACAACACTTCTTCCTTGCTTCCTTTGTCAAATCTAGAGACATTCATTATTGTACAAACTGAATTTAATACAATGATTGCTTTGCATAATGATTTAGGCAATGATTAAAAAAGGCATTATAAATCAATCAGCAGTCAGTATAATTCTATCAGTTACTACTAAGCCTTATGTAATTTCATGCAGGTGAACTCAGTGAAGTCATTGCACTATTTTGCTTTCTGATTGGTTCTTGTTCTTTCAACACTTTCAACATACCTGCCCTACCTACTGATTCGCCCATGGCTTCATCACTACAAACCTGATGAAGCCATGGGCGAAACTTGTTGTTTGTAACATTTCAAACGAAGACTGAATTGTATATCTACTTATTGACTATCAATCTAATGTTTCCAGGGTATAAGTGATGGCAGGACTGACAGCACTGTGCTGGGGCATGTACTTTTGAATGAGTTAATCTGCCTTTGTTATGTATTGTTGATCTACACCAATTTAGTTATCAAATGCTATGAAATCCACAACAGGTTTAAGGACCATTAGTGTGTTACATCCAGTACAAATCAAAATATACTGTATAGTTTTTGAGATACTTCACTGTGGACCAAAGTGGTCGACCCACAAATCAGCGAATGGACATTCACAAATGGAATATATCCAGTGAAAATGTAAAGTGGATTGATTCAGCAGGTAGTGAAGAGTCAGATTTTTAGAGCTTTTTAATTTTTTGCTGCAAACAGCTGCCTGCTTTTGCTGTAAACCAAGCTGTTGAAAGCTAAGAGAATTAACTGAACACCAAATGTGCCATAAGACTAAAACAATGAGCTGAAAGATATTAAAACTCAAGAAAAGGAAATGTTGATAAATCTCTAAATATAGCTTGACTATACTCAATCTAGTTACAAAACCTTACATGGAAAGTAATACAATGCAAAGGAATTTTGACATTTTTGATATTGCAGTTTAGGTTTTATTTTTGTAGCCCTGGCCATCAGTTCTATCAGGTATGACAACGTCGCACTCAGCATAGTAACTGCTCAGATCTCAGGATGCAGGGACATTAAACCTTGAAAAAACCCAACCTCACAAGCAGTCAGATGAGTCAGTACAGCAGTTCAAAGCTGAAGGAGGAAGTACGTCTGTAAACTCTGATGAATGTTTACAGCAGTCAGTAATTTTACCATTGCAATAACAAATGACAGGTTAAAGCTGAGGCGGACCACAGTGACACCTATGTCTCATCTACATTTTTAATTTCAAATGCTTAGATATAAAGTCAGATTTACCAAATTAAATCAAGTACCGCCTGACAAAAATATCTACCCCTCTGTTACCCACCCCAGTCATCCCTTGGAAACTCTCCTCTGTCCCCATGAAACCTGCCCTTCAGAATTCTTACTCCATCCTGTCGTTGCCGTCACCATTGATCTGCACCACACAGTCCTTGTTAAAAGGCTCCTTTGAGTGAGCCGTGTCAAAGTGTTGGGTGCTCACCATGTACCTCCCCTGAGCATCCATCCCCAATGCGGGTACAAAGCAACGTTCAAATTGGATTTCTTGGCGCAAGTAGGAGGTCCTCTTCTGGCAGGAGTCGCCAGTTCCCTCCTGCAATGCTGACAGGAAAACCACCAACTCAAAGTGATTGGACGTGCCCTCACACAGGGCAGGATAGAGGGGGCTCTGGCGGTCCAAAGGGTGGTAAAAGGTGAGTGGAAAGATGAAGAAAGGACAGGGCTGCTGGCCTAAATGATCCAAGTGAAAGTCCAGAGAGGTCTGGTGCAGAGCCTGACCTTCATGCTCCTCATAGAGCACAGCACTCATTTTTACATCCACCAGAGGTCGCTGCAGCAGGTTGGTGGCTCGTAGCATGAGGCACATCTGGCCCTGGTTCTGGCCCACCACCGCCTGGGGGCTGAACTGGATGGCTCCTGCTCGCTTCTGGGGACGCGCAATCTTGGCTACAAATGCACCTAAAGGTTAAAACAAAATTATATGATGAGGAGATGTTCTGGTCGTGTTACTGTAGAATGTTTGCCTCATGCTCATGCTAGCAACAAAATAAATCAGGCTGTAGAGGTAATACCACAAAATGTTCTGGGTGTTAAAAATGAATGGCTCTTTGTATGTTCATTAAACTTAAAACTGTCAGAGTTTATGTTTGTGGAGAGAAGGCTTAGAAGAGTTGTACCTGTGATGAATGCTTCCAGCATAAGCCCCAGCAGCATCTGCACAGCCAGCAGTGCTATGGCACTGGGACAGTCTCCACTGGGGAACATGGTGCCGTAGCCAATGGTCAGCTGTGTCTCCAGGGAAAAGGAGAAAGCAGCAGTGAAGCTGGTTATGTGCTTTACACAGACCACATGCCCCTGGGGGGGGGCGTCATGATCCTGCACCATCAGGTCTCCATTGAAGTGGGCCAGCAAATACCACAGGCTGGCAAACAGCAACCAGTGGGCCAGGAAAGAGGCGCAGAAGGCTAGCAGGACCCATCTCCAGCGTAGACCCACCAACAGTCCCCACAAATCCTGTAGGGCCAGCAACCAAGCTCTGCCCAAGGCCCCGCGCTGCAAGCCTGAATAGCACAGAGGTGGACGAAGTGCACAGCGTCCATCTTTGGTGACTAGGCGTTGGCGGGGTGGAGAAGATATGAGAGGTGAGGATGAAACCTTGCCACCCAGAATACTGCTGTTAGGTGTGGTTGTCATGTTTGCACGTGGATCTCAAGCAGGGAAAGTCAGGACGATCCTGAAATGAAATGATAAAAGACATTCAGTTAATATCAATATATATAAATCATCTCATCAGGGTTTGCACCCACTGCATGGAGTCTGCATGTTCTCCCTGGGTCAGTGTGGGTTTTCTCCAGGTACTCCGAGCGAACCTGCAATGTCAGCAATTTGTCAAGTAGAAACTCAACATGGTAGTCACTCCCTGTATGGCGCTCCGGGCTGCAGTGTAGGTGTAAAGGTGCTGGGTTGTCCTACCTCCCTCCCTCTTTAAAGGAAGTAAATATTGAAAAATAAATAAATAAAATCCAGCAAATGTATAAACAATCAAAGAAAACAAAATAATGTAACTCCCCAGTGGACAGACTCCCTCCTCTGAGTGTAGGAGTGGCTCAAGGCACGTTTTCTGGGAAATTAAAAATGTGCATTTAACTAACAATAACACAGAAAATATAGCTTAAAGCAGCAATTTCGGGGTTCAAAGATCAAGATCTTAGACAGTTCACAATGCCTGCATTTAGGATTACCAACAGGTTTTATGATGATTGAACCTGTGCTCACTGACAGCTTGAGCAGTGCTCAGGGCACCGAGGCTGGTACGTGGGTAGAGGACAACCTCAGTTGTCCCCACATTAACCACAGGGATGTAGGCTCTTCCTATGTGAACCTGAACAAGACATGGGGAAGCCAGTGGCCCAGCTGGCAGGCCAGACACTGGGTGCTCAAAAAGCCTGGCCAGAGAACTGCTCACGGCAAGTGCTGGCAAGCACTTTCATTATCCCACCAGGGATGCGCAGCCCCTGGGAACCTCGAACTCCAACCGCACCAGTAGATTTACTATGGCTCTGAGTGACTTCAATGATTGAGCCAGGAGCTGTTGAAAAGAGAAAGACCAAAGAGCTCTCAGTAGCAGTGACAAATGACATTCATCCCTAGGATTCCAGGAACAGAAGATGCAGTACCAGAGGGATCCTTCACTACCAGGATCCCACTACCAGGTGGGGTGGGGTGGGACTACCTTGCCACATATCATCAATTTGATCATGCCCAATGTCCACCAAGCATGGGAAAATAATCCTGCACATGGCAACATCATTTTTCAACATTTTTTCCTATTTAGTTGCATGATGATGATGAATATGTCACAAAAACACTTTAAAGTAGTTCCAGACTGTTTCTGCTACTGAAGTAATGGTGGAAATGTAGCCAAGTCAATGACTGATGAGCTCTATCTGACCGAAATGTTGTATTTATAATAATGGGAGCCAATTAAAAGTGTGGATTATTTTCTAATAAAATATAATCTTTTTTTCCCTAGTTCTCATCACACAGGTGTCTCATGTTATTTTGAGCTGCAGTGATGGAATCAGAGTGTAAAATAGCAACACTATCACTGTGGACTGAAATATACTTTGCATAACTTAAAATGAGTGTTGTAAAGTGCTGTAAAGGATCACTGTGTTTGTTAAAAGCTCTGTTTTAAAACCAGTGGAAATATGGCCGTGAAAAAATGAAATGATTGTACCAACCTATAACGAGCTACTCTTTTTTACCTGTCACTCTGAACTTTTGTCCATACTAGGATACCTTTTTCTGTAGTGTCACAGTTATACAATTATCACATTGATGATGTGAAATGAAACAACACTAAAATTGAATGAGCAGAGTGAACAAAGAAAAAACACTGAGGTAAAGCATCAAACAGTGCCTCTCTCCAAATAGCCAGCAGCCGAAAATCTAACCAGGTGTATTTACTACAACCGTCAATCACTCTATGGTCAAAAAAAAAAAAAGGGATAAAGCACTTAATCTGCCATCTACACTTATGTTTTAGGAGTTCAAAAATTCCAGTTCAAAAGCCATACATCCAGAAACAACTAGGTTTTTACCTCTTGTTCAGTGAATGACTCGGCATCACATGAAGAGGTAAAAACTTGTACCTGCCCGTAGCAATCAGGGCCCACACAGTTCCATGAGAAAAATCACTACAGGCATTTGATTAATGATTATCTGACTTGTTCTAAGTGTATCTAGCCTAAACAATAACATTACATTAACCGCATGGAATGTCAGGGGCCTTCCTGATGAAAAGGAATACTCATTTTATTCACATGTGCTGATTATTTTATAGTGGAGGCTGGTCTAAATCCCAACATTAGCAATACATGTTATCACAATAGATTGATCTCTGACTACAGTCCCACCACATTGCAGCTACAGTCTTTTGTCTCCAAACCAAAATATACCTGGAGATTCAACCTTAACTGTTATCATCACCAGGTTTTACAGAATATATGACAAAAAACCTCAGTGATTTTTTTAAATCAATAACAAGGTAACTTCAAGGTAAAAAGGCAAACTTAAAAGACAGAAAGAAATTGAGTGAGAAATTAGTCTTATAGAACAAACCTCTCTATAAAACCTCTCTACTACACTCTGACTATAATAACATTTAGAAATTAAAATCTGCCCCTTGCCATGGTTGGCAGAGTAAATGCTGTTAAGATGATATCCCTGCCAAAGTTTTTATATTTTTTTTTTCAAAATTTGCCAATGTGGATCTCAGCAGACCTATTTAAGGAGCTAGAGACAGTTATTTTAGATTTTACTCGGGGTTATAAAAAACACATATGATGTAAAAAGCATCTATTAAGGCCCATGCTGGATGGTAGTCTGGGTCTTCCAGTATTCAAAGATTACTATTGGGCACTGGCATTTTGGCAGTGGGATTCTCCAGACAACGATGGACTTAATTCTGCCTCCATCTGGTTAAAACTAGAACTCATGTCTCTAATGAAACCATATGCTTCACTATGTTCCCTACTTTTTACAAATTGTGCAGCTTCTACTAAATTAGTAAGTAACAGTGTTGTTGTCAGAAACTCTCTGAAGATTCTCAGTTAAATCAAACACACCTGTAAAGTCCCTTATGTTTCTATACAGCACTTACCCCTGCATTGCTGGACAGCACATTTGCAATACAGAGTGTGAAAGGGCTTAAGTGCATAAAGGACTTCTATTTATGGGGTGCCGTTTGTAAAGTTGGTCATGCTGAAAATAACAGCAACATTTTGTCACATTTAGCTTAAAATCATGTTTTAAAAAGTGGTGTGAATTTTTGAAAGTCACTTTTTAGCACATTTAACACAATATTTGTTAACTTTGAAAATGTATTAAATAATTAAATCTAAATCTAAAAGTTAAATCTAAATCTGAAAGTTAAATCTAAATGTTACGCCTCAATGTTAAATCTAAATCTAAATCTATATATTAAATCTAAATGTTTTGGGTGAAACTAAATATTCAACTAATATGCAAATTCAAGATGCCGGCAACCAGAAGTACCAAAATAAAAGCTTGAGGAGGTCAAAGTCTGTGTAGTGTCAAATAACGAATAAACATCGATCTTTTCTGGACTCTTGGACATAGATTACAGTGATAATAACTACCCAAAATAACAAATCCGTTTGGAGAAACTATATTTTACGAGTACCTTGAGTTTTTAGTGTCACTTTTTTGCGGGACTTATAACCTGTAGCCACTACAGTCAGTCACAAGGGGGCGCACTTTGACTGATCTACCCCCGCCTGCCTCCACCCGGTGCTGGCATGGCCGAATCGACGTTAGCCGAAAACATCGGGAGAGCCGTTTTGGCGGTCATTTGCACATTTTTTGCAACCACCACAGAGCCAGAAAAGATCGATGGCGATAATGCTCCTTTACGTGAGTGTCACCAACTGGCAGGAAACCATTGCAATGTAATGGGACACAGAAAGAAGCAGAAGAAGAAGGCTGGCGTTGCGTTCAAAGGCATCGTACTGCGAAGGTTGTTTACAAGCCAGTAATAATGGGCAAGTTTTGTGTGGTCAGCGACTGCAGGAGAATTCCTCTGAAGAGGAGGAGCGCACACAGCACTGTCGAGCCGGCACTTTGGCTGAGCTAAAAGACTACAATGACTACAACCTTGTCGTAAACAACCCCCTTTCTGTTTCCAGTGGCGGATTACTACCAACGGACAATGAGGCTTAGGAAATCAATGCATGGACAAAATGTCAAATAAATCATCATGGAAACCACAGTTTGCTACGATTTTTATGTGGGAACATCAACGAACACCACTGACCGCTGGGTGAGTTTCAAGGCTTTGAAAACCAACGTTTAAGGTGGTTTTAGGACAGATTTACACATGGCCATAGACAGCATTGTTAAGCCAGGCAGGGGAAAGACAAATTCTCTCAAATCCTCAGAGAAGGAGCAATCGTCAAGATTTTGGTCTTAACCACTCTATTTCATCATAAACAACCAGGAATGGGGCTCAAAGTGCAAAATACTGGACTTCTCCTTTAAGGGTTATGACTATGTAATCATCCATTTTCTGCTGGCAGGTGGGATATTGTAAGTGTAGCATGACTCTAAGGAGAGGGGAAGCATAAGCAAACTCTGGGGGAGTAAGCTCTTTGAGACAGGTATGCATTCTTTCTTTCAGGGGGAGGTGCCCTTTATGTCCTCCAATGAATCTGTTTGCAAGTGGCTGGTAAAGAGAGGGCATATGATAAGTAACACAAGACCTGAGTAATTCCAGTTGATGATCTTGTTGTGTAGACTGGTGTGAACTGGAGTTAGGATGACAAATGGGGAGTGGATGAAAACTAAAGCCTGCTGCAGTGGTTGTGAGAACTGAACAGATAGGGGTGCTGGCAGACATCCCGGTTAAAGCAAGCTGCTGCAATAGCTAGGAGTAGGTGTCAGGGGGCTCTGTCATCCCAGTGCCAGGTTCCCCTGCTAGGCTGGCTGGTGTGATTGCTGAAGCTGAATGGCATTTGGCACTAGGATGAGCTGGCATCCCAGTGCCAGTTTCCTCTGCTATCACTGGATGAAGTGGCTGCTGGAAGTGGGGGAATGGGGGAACTGGCATCTCAGAGGCTAGAGCAAGCTGCTATAGCTGCTGAAGTAGGCAGTAAGAGGCGCTAGCATCCTGGTGTCAGGTTCCCGTGCTGCAGGGAACACCAGTGCGTGACCTGACGTGTGGTTTTGGCTATAGATTACTATGTTTTGCCAAAAGGCAGTTTGTAAAGTAAATGAACATTCTGATTGTGTGTGTGTGTGTGTGTGCCTAATCGTCTTCTCTGTGAGAAGTATGTGTGCAAGAATGTGTTGGCTACATGTCAGTAGCAGGAAGGAATTAATGCTTTGCTTCATTAAAGCTGATAGTTTAATGTGTGCCAATGGACCTTCTGAGCGTGTGTTTTGGCTGCATGTGTGTAGCACCAATGTTTTCCCCTGATATTCTGTTTGTTATTCTGAAGTTGTGCGATGTGTGAATGTTGAGTTATACCTTATGTTGTTATGAGTCATTATTGTTTTATGCTGCTACTAACATAATAAGTAATAAGTCAAAAGTCAAGGTCACTGTGACCTCACAAAACAGGCTTTTGGTCATAACTCAAGAATCCATAATTTTGACAAAATTCCACACGAATGTCTAACAAGCTATAGTGATAAATTGATGATATTTTATATCCAGAAGGTCATAGGTTGATTTCACTGTGTAATCATAATGTTAGGGTTAGCTCCTTCCGTAGGTTTCGGCGGTTACTACAGAGGGAAATGGTTCGCTTCCACGTGGCCCGCAGAGATCAAAGCCCTTGACTTGGAGTCCCATTGTCCCTCATCTGCGCTTCATGAGTCATATCCCATCATTATAGCTGCCATTCTTCGGGGACATGAATGGTCTTGGAAGTCCATACTAATACATTCTGACAACACTGCAGTCGTAAAGATCCTAAACAAAGGGCGATCTCATTCCCCAGCCATCATGCAGTTCATGTGCAGACTCACATTAATCTCAGCTCAACACCAGTTCATTCTCAGGGCAGCCCACATTCCTGGTTACCACAACAGCATTGCAGATTCACTGTCTCATTTCCCATCCCAGAAATTCAGACACTTGGCCCCAGAATCGGATCTCCACCCTACACGAGTCCCACCATTTTCAGCCACGACATTCAACTAGCTCCTCAGCGAAGAAACCTCTCTAACGCTTCACAAGAAGTCATCCTTAACAGCCTTGCCCCAAGCACTCTCTCCGCCTACTTAACCGGCTGGAATTGCTTCAAGGCACTTACCACTTACCAAGGCCACTTACCTGCTGCCATTTTCCCCCTCTCTGGACGTCATGTCCATATGCAATTTCATCACCCATGCTCATGCCAATCAAAAAATCAGGTCGTCCACCATCCAAACCTACCTAGCTGGTATCAGCTTCATTATGAAACTAATCACTGGCCACCATCGCCCTTCAATCTCCCACTCTCATGTCACAAGGTTGATCAAAGGCTTGCGTAAAAAGCCCACTCTCACAGCCACTCACCTCCAACCTTCTAAACCTCTGTATTTGTTCTCTACGCTCAGGCTTCATAGGCTTCTGGCTTTCTTTGGTTTCCTAACGTGCTTAGAATTCTCACCTACTTCATCCTCCTACAGTCCTTCTCATCATCCCAGCCTATCTGACATCACCATCCACATCCACACCATCCATTTGTTTTTACTTTATAGAGTCTGCACATCTGTATGTGATCATTGGAGGCATCAGCTGTTGGCACTGCTTGCTGGTCTGCACTTGCACAACTTTTCCCTGGAATAAATGAATTCCTTTACAAAAGGAACATACGACACAAAACTGGGTCATTTCTGCGCAAAGCTCAGCATTTATCAATGTGGACATTGCTACAATCAAATCCCTTGTCAGGTCTTAGCTCGTGTACACAAGTTCGAGTCAGAGTGGACTTGTGGTGCAGCAGTAAATCTGGCTGAGTTTTTATTAGACCATATTCTGATTGGCATCTAAGTATTTGCAGCTACATATTAACAGTGATGGGCAAGCTACATGGATATTGTAGTGAGCTAAGCTACCAGTTACTCAGCAATAAATGAAGCTTCACTAGACAAAAGCTACCACCCAGAAAAATGTAGTAAGCTCAGTTACACAGACACAGCAAAAGTAGTTAGCTACTTACCGGTAGTTAAACCAACTTCACATAGTGATAATGATAATACTTAATTTGAGTTGAACCAATGTCATGCCAAGTGAATATTCTTGTGGTTACTTGCCAATTTAGTTAATCCAAAACAAAAGATTGCTGGAACTCCGTTAACTTTATTAGGACATTCCTTAACAAGGAAACATTTCCCAAGACTTTAAAACAATGCCTAAAATAAGAATATAGGCTAAGTACAGTATAAACAAAGACAATTGGAGAGGCCAAGCCACGCAGCATGACAAAATATTCACTGTCATTTCAAAAAACAAAATCACTAATCTCACAAATAAATATTTCTGCTCTTGGAAGAAAATTGCTTGCCTCATTTTCCTCCAAAATATATCCTCAAAAGATATTTGGTTTGAACATTAACCAGTTACTGGTATGACATAAAAGCTTCTTTTGACAGAGAAAGGCAACACATTTGGTTGTTTCTGTGTGTGTGTGTGTGTGTGTGTGAGAGAGAGAGAGAGAGAGAGAGAGCAGCAGCAGTGAAACATGAAGAGCGTAACGTGTTTTACCATTTAACATAACTCGGCTTTCAGCTGTAAGCATATTTTAACAATATTCATCTTTTTCGCCCAAACACTGCTCGCTAATGTTACCATCAGGTAACCCAGTGACCTGTTAGCTAACAGCCATATACTGTGATACAATAAATATTTGTTGTTACCATTTGTTTGAGTGAATGAACGCTGAGCTGAAGAGTGGTCAGTGCTTCCGAAAATAGTTGAAACACAACCAGCAGTGAGTTTATGAGACGGACACGCTTGCTGGTGTGAAATTGGCAGGTTTTTGAACTGAGTCTGACTCATATCATTTAGTGTTTTAACATAATTAAAAATAAATAAATAAACCCTGCAACAGTGGAATTATTTAAATGCCAGTTGCCTAGGTGATAAAATGTTTACGGGTGTCCAGCTCGGACACACATCTATGTATCCTCTGCCACCTGATATGCCTAAAATGGAAGCAGACCAGATACTGGCAGCCACACGCTCCTTGTTCTGGGTCAATTATAAGCTTTTCTATGAAAATTATAACAATATCAATAATATAACAATAATATAGCCAATATATTTTATATCTGGGTTATAGGTCTCTACATATCATGGATGTATACATTAAATTTTCCAACCACATCTGGAGTTTGACTGTCTGCGACATCGCTGTTGACCACAGTAGTAATTTCCTTCCATACTATTTTTTTTGACCGCCTTAGATGTCACTTTTCAGGTTGCCAAATAGAGCCAGTTGATTAATTTGGACTTGGGACTTCAGTGTTTCCAGTACTAGCTCAGCGAAGTTTCTCTCATGGCCGTACGTCTTCTCGGGGCAAGGCCTCTAAACCCAGAATTCATTGGTATGGGATATGTGAATGACAATTAAAAAGGATGTCAATGGCATTTTAGCCGCCACATTTGTAAACACCTGATCTTTCCTATGCTGTGATTAATGTAAGATAGATTAATAAATAAATTAATTAAGCTGCTGTCTGATTGATTCAAAGCTTAATTGTCAAATCTTCAGCAATATGAAGAGCTGATCTACTGCACACTTTTATAACTTGGAGAGGAATTGAACTCATTTTATTGTCAAAAGGCTAAAGTCTGACAGATGTTATTAGTCAAGATTGCTCAAAACAAAGTTTTATTTGGTTGAATCAAAAAGATTAATGACACAAGTCTGAGTCCAAGCTGTGTTACTTGAGTCTGATTTTAGTGGCAAATTTGCCATTCCTGAAGTGGCACCAAAATGACCAACTTTACACTTTTAGCTTACTACAACTACAGCACGTGTGTAGAGGAACTGTATGTATGTGAAGGCTGTCCTGACAGGCAGACATCTAGGGCCCTGTACTCGTCAGAGTTTCTATTTCTATGTCAATATTGTTGCCAGGAGATTAGAGCAGCTCCCAGCTGGGAATCTGTCTGAGGAACACAGCAACATGCAGAGTAGGAATGTGTCTTTCATCTGCAGGGAGCTTTAAACTTACTGCACTGCAAGGTTCTCCACTCGCCTTGTTCCCCAATTACAATATACATTCACTGTCATTTTACGCATGCATTTATAATGCACTTGCAACTTCTTTTGATGCATTTGCTGTGAACACTGTTTGACTTTCAAATACAAAAAGCACGGAGAATGAAAGATTAAATGTTCAAACAAAACCATAAACCCAATGTGTGGCCTAGAGGAGTGATGTTAACATTTTAAAATGTAATTCAGTAACATCATCTAGACTAGCACTGTTTGGAAAGTACACACACTAACAAAAAGATCATATATATTTATTATGTATTGTTTATCAAAAGCATTTATCAACCAATTTAAACTTCAAAAACGCAAATGAAAAAAATGTTATTTGGTTTAGTTCTTCATTACTAAACAATAAAAAAGTCAAATCTCATCAATTAAATAGTTCTCATTAAATAAATGACAACATAATCAACATTAGACCACTTTCTGTGTTTATCTGTGAAGAAAACACCGACCGGCTGAAGACTTATCTGGGACATAAGCTGGCCTTC
The DNA here is from genome assembly GCA_019142605.1 of Cephalopholis sonnerati. Taxonomy (NCBI): domain Eukaryota; kingdom Metazoa; phylum Chordata; class Actinopteri; order Perciformes; family Serranidae; genus Cephalopholis; species Cephalopholis sonnerati. The sequence continues at coordinate 10,435,745 of JAGQAX010000013.1, read as the reverse complement.
ATGCAATGCAATGCTTCCTGTTTTTTTTTGAGACAAGAATATGAATATTAATCTATGGGTTAAGTCATAGAGCTGGTACCATCAGTACCAGCGTGGCTCAGTTTTGACTGCATTTCTGTCCAGGTATGGTGGTATAAAACCTGCTAGCCACCGCTATGACAACAAAACTTCAGGAAGCTGCACACGGTCCCTGTGACTGGCTTCCATTCTTTGGGCAAAGCACGGCTAGGCTTGACTACTGCTCTGTACACAATATCCATCTTCTCATTTCACTCTCAGAAAGAAAGTGAATATGTTTAAGTTTGGGGGGCATTCATTAATATTGATATATCCGAAAATCAAATAAAGTCTTGGAATACAATGTAAACAAATTATGATATACTATACAGCAAACACTGGTGTATTTCAGTCAGTGTGGTGTAACATTTTTGAAGAAGGCTGACACGAAAACTAATATGTTAAGAATCACATCTTATAAATTTCCATTTATTGGTTTTTAAAGCTCTTTATGGTCTTGGTCCTAGCTATCTATCAGACTTGTCTTTCACAGTCCCAAGAGTAAGAACAAAAACTAATGGTGAGGCATCTTTTTATTGCTATGGTTCATGTCTGTACAGCAGCCTGCCTGAGGACCTGAGGGCAGCAGGGAGTGATGATATTTTCATAAGCAAACTCAAGACCTACCTCTTTAGTCCGGCTTTTAATTGGACCTAACCTATTTATTAATTATTTAGGATTTATTTACTTATATATATATTTGGCTGTTTTTCAGTAGTGGTTTCAGTAGTTGGTATATAATTTAATTTTTTATAAACTTATTTATTTATTACTCTCTACTAGTTGTTATATCACTTTATTATTATTAGCATATCTATTATAATTAATGTTTGTACTCTCATGCTTTCATTTACCTCTTTCATAGATTTTTACTTACATTTCTACTTTTTATCCCGCCACTGGTGTTTTTATTGTTTTATGCTGCTTCTTTACTTTCACATTTGTATATTTTTGATACTTGACTAAGTGTAAATGTAAACACATGCTAACGTTTATCAAGCTACAACTTGAGCTTGACGTATTATCCCATGAAGGTAACCAACTTATGTTGGACATTAACAGTATTTTTTTTCCCATGAGTTGATGATGCAAACAAACAACACTTTGTCTAACTGCTCCCTGAGGCTGGCGGAAAACACTTACTGTTGTGATAACCTAGTTATGAAGGCTATGCACAATGGCACCTAGTCAGCCATTTAGCATTTCTCAGCTATCTGTGCTAATGTAGAAGTTAAAAGAAGGGATTAGTGGAAATGTCTCTTTAGCGCCTACTCAGAGGGGAGCACAAATGTTTATGTTACATTCAGTCTGCAGCTGTTCACTTCTTTTATTCCCTCTCAACGCCACTTCATCAAACAACAGAAATGACTGAAATAGAAAAATTAAGTTTGATCATGTGCTAGTGTAGCAATAAAAATGAACGTGTTTGTTGTCTTGACTTGTTAAAAGTGGTTTTGCCAGGGTCAGTATTCCACCTCTGGTTTTAGCTGATAAAAATAAGTAAGGAAACCATTTCTTTAATACATTATTGTAATTAACAAAGTCTATAAACTGTCCATAATTGATGTTATTTGACAAATTGTTTCAGCAAGTTTTTGTAAGGCTACATAAGAGATCATCAACACTGATCAGATCAAAGTTGATCAGTCACTCATTCTTCTAGTATTAGTGCCTCAGCTCTGCCCAGCATCACACACTGGAGTTTTTTACTCACCTAAAGCTGCAATCAGGGCTGAACAGGGGCCCTATGGTCTTTTCACCCAAGAGCTGGTCTAAGTTCTGCCAAGTGAGTGAAGGGGCCCAGGCAGATGAAAAGAGTGCCACCAGTTCCTTTGAGGTCTGGGCGTAAAATCCCAGAGGAATCACGAGCATAAACCAATAGTGTCACCCCAGAGAGGTTTTCTAGGTGTGGGAGCCAGACTTAGCACGGCACTCTCTGCTCCGCGGATCTGCAGCTTCCAGGACGAGGATGATTCAGTTGGTCACATTACTCTGCATGGAGCCTATTAGTGTTCCCGGAGGACAGGGGAATGGGGGTGGGTGGGGGATAATGGTGTGTGTGTTCGTAAATTTGTCGGTCTGCCCAACACATAGCTCTTAACACTTGTGGATATTCATGGTTCCCAAGGAATACTTCTGAAAGGATACTGTAATACTAATACTGGTTCTTATAGTTGTGATTTTTCATGTTTTATTTTAAATCATTCAAGTTTTGCAGTGGAGACCACACACTGTTGAAACATGGGATGGTTTTAACACCTTGAATTCTTCCAATCAAAAACAAGCTAGAGTGTTGACACTTCATCTGCACAAGCTCAGTTAGAACGTCTTCTTGGTTACAAAAAGGAGCCAATTTTGAAACTCTTAGATAAAGTTACCAGAGAAGTGTTTTTTGTGTTTTTGGTTGTTTATGGTGAAAATTAATTAATTCTTGTATTGTTTTCTTCCAGATGTTTTTTTTGTGGATACCGTCTTGGGATGGAATGTGTAGAAACCCAAATGAATCAGTGTTTTGTAAGATGAAAATAGAAACTACTAAAATGTGCCACACTAGCAGTCAGGCTAGCTGACATGAGGTGAAAACATGACTGGTGATATTCGGTCAGTTGAAATGCCTTGTTACAGCCATCCCTAAACTGATTACTTTCATTTATTCTAACAATCTTAAGGGCTACATGAAACTAGATTACATGTTAATGTTATTGATAATCAGCTGCATGCTAATAGTCAGTGGGAAAAAAGTCTAAAGCTAAGAGTTGGGCCATTGGTGAGCGTCTGTCACCATAGTTTTGGCAGTGTGACCAGAGGCCTGTACTACAAAGCCAGTTCAGCTTACCCAGGATATCTTCTCGTCATGTGACTAACCCTAACATTGGCTGTCCGGATTACTGGTACTATGAAGCTGGTTATCAACTAGTTCAGTCAACTCTTGGTTTTCCTATCCAGCCACGAGCGCGTTCATGTAAAAGGGCGTGGTTGTTAATTGGGAGCGGCATCATCAGAACCATGAATGGAGCAGGACACCCATATGATATGAGATGAAACGGTAGGGAAAATGCCTATGACTATGACATAACATGTCAGTGGTGTGGGATGTAAACCACAGTCTGTAATCTTAAAAAGGAAATTCTAGAAACATTGACCACACTATCTACAAACTCCCCTCATCTGAGGCTTAAACTACATGCAGGTATCACTGAGCTATGGGCCTATGAGACATTAGACATTAGTATAGAGTATTTTTTGGTGTTTAGTTGGATGATGATGATACTACTCTGAACATGTCATATAAAACACTTTAAAGTGGACCTACTATACTTTTTTTCCCCTCTGATTCATGTCCAAAATACATTTCTAGAATCTCTTAAAATTTCAACAGCATTTTGCACAGATAACTAATTTATTTTAGCTGCCCATTATTTTTAATCAAAATAGTAATCTGATGGTTATGGTGATGAGGATGTGACTAAAAAGATTACAAATTATTTCTACAAAAATGTGTATGACAAAATACATATGCAAAATACAAAAATGTTGCTTCACTCCGTGTGGAACATTGACAGGAGAAATCTGTGTTGATTTACATTTCCACAACACTTGCAGTGATATCACATAAGTATCCACGATTAGCTTAAACTAGCTAAAATAAATAAAACTGGTTTTGTTTGTCTTTGACCTTTGGACTGTAGACTGAAGAAAAGCAAAGAAAGTGACATCACAATCAGTAACCAGCCCTCTCACTGCTAGATCATAGTTGTTGGACGCATGAATACAGCTGACAAAGTTCAGGATCAAGTAACGTTTCGTATCAACTGGTAGTGAACAGTTACACGTCGTCCTTTCTGATGTGCTGCAACTCAGTTTCTCTCTTTTGTGTCAGTGAGTAGTCAGGGTCAGGTCGGCAGAGAAGATGGAAACGCTGAAAATAGAGAGAAATATTGAGACCTGTATCGGAATCTTTTCTGCTTTTTTCAACATATCCTCAAATCCCATGTTTCAGTTAATGTTTTGCACATACTGTATTTATCAGAAGAAGAATCATGAAGCACGACTTGATCTGTGATCTTCATTTTGTAAGGTCTGAAACAGCATCTGAGGATGAGTCTGAGCACCGATTGACTGAGGACTAGACTGAGTCAGTGTCAGATAATGATAGAGGACCTGGCTTGTACCGGTAAGAAATAAATCTTTGGGTAGGAAAGAATAGACATGAGAGTGAAGCAACAAGGGAGGGACCATGAGTGAAAATGAATGTGTGCAAAAAGTTTAGCTACTGTGCGAGTTGTGCATACACTGGCTTGGGGGCTGAGTAACTATGAATGCATTTGTCGTGTCTCTGGTTGTCCTCAAGATGGCAGCAAAGATTTAACTCACTGAGGACAAGCAGTGGTACTTGCCTGTGTACTCTGTGTGTTGCAGGAAGGTTCCACTCGAGGCCACACCAAAGAACTCAGATCATATAGAGCTTTCTGATTTGCAACAAACAAAAAACATGGCGAAACTCAAGGAGGAGGTTAGTGTACTGTGAGTTCTGACATCACCGCGGAACAGTGATATTATTTCTCTTGTTCTGCCAACACTGTCCCCACTGTCCATGTGCATATTGCATCGTGTGGACACGATTGTCTCTTCACTCAGTGAGCCAAGGTTACAACCTAACATTCTCTATCATATCAAGACTATCTGTCCTGCATTTATACAACTCTCAGTTGGCGAATGTGTGCTTGTGATTAGAAGAGCATTACCCATAGAGTCCAGTGTATGCTAAGGTGAGATATCATTAATGCTTAAGGCTGGGGTAGGCATCATTGGGCCAGTTATTGTCCCCAAGCTTTAGAAAATCTAACCAGTACAGGACTCTTTGGCCAGTCAAAGGTCATTTCAGAGAGAGGGCCTTCATTGGCTGTCTACAAATGCAGAGGCACGTGCACGTCCAAACTGTGAAAGCTTTCCACAATGAAATTAAATAAATCATTGTGCGGAAAACACTGGGTTACTGTATGAAGAGTGTGCAAATATCTGTAGTTGTCAAGTGGGAGTGGCTTATGACAGAGACAGAAGAAAGGAGGGCTGCAGCAGGAGCAGCAACAGGTATATTTTTTAAGCAGATGTATGCCAATCACAGCTTTAAGAGTTCATGACTAAAATGATAGTAAAAAACAACAACAACAAAAAAATCATGGATCACGCGTTTGGTCATGTGAGTGCAAGCGTGAGTGGATATGTGTGAGTGTGTGTATCTGCCTCCATCTAATCTCACAAACTACTGGATCACTTACCCTAATACTTTTTCGGGCACATGTCTGACTGTATGCTCAGGGATCCATCTAAGTTGCGGTGATTCACAATTGTTGTTTTGTTCACACAACTGTTCACATCTGTACTGAGTGTACTTTTCTAGTTTACTATGTCACTGTGTAGCTCTTGTCCTCTGGTTCACCTCTCAGAAACGTTCACGTGAGAGCATCAAGCTCAGTCACACACTGATAAATACTTACTTATAGCAGTTGTTGTTGTAGGTGTTGTAGCTGCCTAGCACAGCTAAGGTGCCCACTCCCACACTGTATGAGAAGAAGACCTGAGTCCCAACCCCTTTTCAGTGAATCCTCAATCTCAAAACAGTCCTGAACAGCATACCTTCTGCCAGTGGGCATAGCTTCCTCCAGCAGGTGATGGCACCCTCCTGGGTGTACTGGCCGACAGTGGTCTCCAGCAGGAACAGGGGTACGCCACAGGTCACCACAAATACCAGATATGGCACCAGGAATGCTCCTGAAATTACAAAGTATACAACAATGCATGCATCTACCACAGATTAAGAATAAGAGTAGCGAGCATCATATTTGCATACCCCCTCCATTTTTGTAGCAGAGGTAAGGAAACCTCCACACGTTGCCCAGGCTGACAATATTTCCCGCCACAGCCAGGAGAAACTCCACCTTACTGGCCCAATGTCCTCTCTCCTCCACCTTTTCTTGCTTGTTTTTCATTGCACATTTTTTATACGACATTCCCAAAAGCTCAGTTTGAACCTGATCGTCCTCTCAACCCACATGCTTTGTGTCCAGGTCTTCTATGCATTTATATTTACAACCAATGTGTCACATAATCAGCAACTGCCTAACAGTTAATCAGTCCTTAGGTCTGTGTAGGTACACATACCTCAGTATAGGTAGGCCCATTAAGTCTGTGTACACATTCATACACATCTTTTACTACAAGCAGCAACCATTAGACACTGAAACACCTGGTTAAGACTGCTGAAAATGCCTATTCAAGGTCACTGGAAGGGCAGATATGGCAAAGAATAATAGTGACTCATGAAGTCGTATTATTAGACAAGATAATGAGGAGAGGAGGAGACAGCATTCAACAGCATTTTGCACAGATAACTCCTTAGCAATCACATAGTGAAGTTTGCAGATGACAAGGCTGTGGTTGGACTGATCTCCAGCAACGAGGAGCCTGTGTACAGGCAGGAGGTGAAAGAACGTGTGGACTGGTGCAGAGCAAACAATCTCTGCATCAATGTGGGGGAGACTGAGGAGATTGTTGTGGGCTTTAGGAGGAAGGGCCACACCCTTCATCAGAGGAGCAGTTGTGGAGATGGTGTCCAAATACCTGGGCCTGCACATCTCGAACCACCTCACATGGGCCACCAACACAGCTGGTGTCATAAAGACGGCCCAAAGCCTATGCTTTTTGAGGAGGCTAAAGCGGGCCGGCCTCAGCCCTGTTGTACACACTGACATCCTCCATCACTGTTTGGTATGGGAACTGCTCTGCAGCTTGCAGGAAGGCGCTGTGTCAGGTATCATGAAGGACTCCACTAACCCGGCACACAAACTGTTCACCCCCCTCCCCTCAGGCAGAAGGCTGCGCAGCCTCAAAGCCAATGCAATGAGGCTAAAAAGTCTGTCCTCTGCACTTTGTATTGCTGTGACTTTGTGTGGCTATTGATGCACCATTATGCACTTTAACATGCTGCTTGTTTTTTTTTAAACTATGTGTTGAATTTGTTGTAGGTTTTTAGGTTATTTTATTATTCATTATAGGTCTATCTTAAATGTTATTTATTGTTTGAGCTGCTGGACCTGGGTAATGAATTTCAATTTTGGATGCCGATAAACTGAACCTTGAACCTTCATTTTAGGAGCACCCCAACAGCTCACGTGTAGCTGAATCCTTAATGCATCTGCTAACATTCAAGTCCAGCCCAGAGCGCTGTGCTGCATGTCCTCCCCTTCCTTTCCTCTTTCACCTCTCTGTCACTATCAATAAAGCATGAAAAATGCCAAAGAAAATCTCTTTAAAAAATATATTTATTTTAGACATTACTTGATTTAGACAAGTTTTTAGTGCACATTGTACATTGCTTTTAACTCCTCACCAGTTTGGATCAAAATAGAAATCTAAAGGTGATTACAATACAACTATAAAGATGATCAATTTTCTCTGCAAAAATATCAGTGTGAAAATTTATATTTTGTATGTTAAAATAGCTTATTGTTTCACTCAGTGTGGGTCATTGACAGGAGAAATCTGTGTTGGTTAATATTTCTACAACACTTGCAGTGATATCACACAAGTTAAGTATCCATGGCTTGGCATGACGTAGCCAAAATAAATAAGACTGGTCTTGTTTGTCTTTGAACTTTGGACTGTAGACTGAAGAGAAGCAGAGAGAGTTACATCACAATCGGTAACCAGCTCAATCAGTGCCAGATCACAGTTGTTGGACAGAGTTCAGATCAAGTTAAGTTTCATATCAACTGGTAGTGAACAGTTACAGATCGTCCTCTCTGCTGCGCTGCAACTCATATTCTCTCTCTTGTGCCAGTGAGCAGTCAGGGTCAGGTCGGCACAGGTGATGGAAACGCTGAAAACAGAGAGAAATATTTACCAATTATTCTCAGCAAAAGTACAAAACTTCACACTGACCTGAGTATTTTATCAGAAAAAGAATTATGAAGCACAACTTGATCTGTGATCTCCCTTCTGTAAGGTCTTAAACAGCATCTGATTTAAGGATGCTGTCCACAGCCAAGCAGATTACTGCATGATTGTTTGATAATGTTAAAATGGTCCAATAGGACCCTGTACAATTGGAATTACAAAAAAAAAATCCTTTCTATTATATTCTTTGCCATTTCTTAAATTAATTATCACAGTCAGTTACTCAGTTGTCCCACCTGACTGAGGTTCCCAGTCCCAGTTCCCAGTTTATACAGCGCCCATCCCGGCACAAGCAGGATGGAGGAGAGGGCCAGTACCCAGCCCAACACGTATGCCCAGGCTGGGTACACGTACCAGCGATTAAAGGTCAGAGGCTGGTACTCAACTAAAGAACATATAAAAGAGCCCTGAGAGGACAATAAAAAGAGATTAAGAAATTGTCTTTTCTGCACAGAAATGTAATCTAGTATAAAATTACGAGGATTAAAATTGAGTGCAAAGACATATTCAAGTGTACATCATAAGGACCAAGGAAGTGGGGTGATTCATTATGCATAAGCAACACTGAAAGCCAACTCACCAGTGAGACCAGTGGTGTGAGGCAAAGCCAGCAGACTTTAAAAAATGGATTGGCGTCTTCACCTGTCATGTCCTTAATGATGCCATACAGCCGCTCCGCCCCTTTATAAGAGATGAGGTTGGATGATCAGTATATAATGAACAGATCAGACCAGATGCTTTTGAATGATTTAAAATACTCACTTTTATACACAAAGGTCAGTTTCCTAGTGTTAAGAATACAAATCAGCAGGTGAAAACATTTCAGTATCTTCAGTTGTGATCTTTCTTTTTGAATCTTAAATCACTATAATATTGCTGGATTGTCCCTTTAATGACAGCATACGTACCAAATATCCATCCCAGTGCCAGAGTTTCAAACACACAGAGAAAGAGGATGCAGGCTCCGTTACAAGCGTAGTAGTCAAACAGCTGGAACACATACATACCTCCCTGGAGACAGCAGCAAAGACATCTATTGGAAATGGGTCTATCTGTTTTACTTATTATGCCACCCTTAGATGTATGGAAGCTTGTTCCTAACACCTTTTTTTCCACATTATTTAAATATGTTAACTTATATGTTGTAATAATCAAAATGTCTTACACTGAAACCATCTTGTTATAATGATTAAAGATTGTTATAGTTTGCAGTAATACACTGCCATATATGTACATATAACACCAAACACTGACCTCTGTGATCATGACAAGCTGAGAGAAGAAGCACGTGAGGCAGAAGAGGACAAGGAAACGTTCCCGTCGGCCCGCCCTGCGCATTACTGTGGGAAAAATATCCATGATGGACGTCGTCACCACCTCCATGATAACGAACTACACCAAGAAAGGATGAGTAGAATAAGTACATTTCCAAATGTGAACATGTTCTTTCTACAAAGAGGTCATCCTGAGTACATCTTACATGTGTGTCCAGACCCAGGAGAATGATCATGACAAAGAAACAGACGGACCACAGTTGGGGAAGGGGCATCATGGCTACAGCCTGAGGGTATGCAATGAACGCCAAGCCTGGACCTGGAAAAACAACAATGCAAGACTCATCACCATCTACCGACCGCCTTTGTTGTTTGAACCAGTGGTTCCCAATTTGTGGATCGTGGTCGGTCACGTTCATTCTGAATGGATTGCAAGTGACTTGCAAATGTGTCTAGTTTGTAAAAAAATTTCTTTATTTTTAAGTACAGTGAATTTCTGGCACAGAGCTTTTATTTTGAAGTGCCATTTCCTGCTGTAGATTGAGTGACTAACGGACAGCTACTAGACAAAGACAGCAAACTAGCTCGATGACATGGCCAAAAACAAGTATGACACTGTATGTATTAAACTGCCTGGACATTGAACTAATGACTAGGAGGAGGAGAAATCTGGACCCCATGGCTGGACCAATTGAGAACCACTGGTTTAATCCATTTAGCATCAATCACCTTGTATCTGACGTGGAGCTAGTTTTAATTATTTTACATACAGTTAGCTGGCTTAGTCCAGTGGTTCCTGAAAGGGTCACTGGATAAATCTGCTGTGAGATGAGTAATGGGAGAGTAAAGAAGTAAAAACAGAGTTCTGACACACAAATATGTTTTTAGTTTCAACGTTTAATGCTCCAGAATTCTCAAGAATTTGATCCTTTGGGTTTTAATCAGTTATCTAGATAAACCATTTGAAAAATGTAGAGGGGAAATGTCTCTTTGGTGGTAACTGCAAATAGCTGCAAACAGCCATCTTTTTTTGTTGTTGTTTGGAAGTTTCTTGGGAGTGAAGAAGGTGTGTATATCACACTACTGTATAATGACAGTCATGTGGTTGGATCAGTTTAGACTGTATAAAATAACGGACATAGCTGCGATGTCATCCACTGGAAGCCTCGACTCTGACATTGTTTTTTGGAGCCAGATGTTAGCATATTTGATTGAGTAGGTGGAGCTGACTCAGACCTTGGTAACACCTCACAGACAGCCTGTTGCTTGAAAAGGCCCCACCCTTAAACGTGCATAACTTTAAGATAAAATGTAAAAACATGAGTTTTTACAAAACACGAGTTTTTACATTCGTCATAAGAGGAGAAAAAGCTTTAGAAACCAAAACTGTTCTTTTGTAGCAGGCTGGAAACACGGTTATTCCTGCTGTGAAGTTGGGCATTTTAACATGGGTGTCTGTAGGGATTGACTCCCGTCTTTATGCAGCCTCAAATGGCCATTCAAGCAACTTCAGTTTCTGGCACTTCTGCGTTGGCTTCTTCAGCTTGCTGCTTGGGCTCACTATAACAAACCACAGATTCCACTACAACACTCACAGAGCGAGCATGGCTTCATTCTCTGCTCAGAACGCCATCACTTCACATAGCAAATAGTGGTTTGCTGCTATATTAATCCACTGAATGCCCCATAAAGAACCTTTAAAGCTCAGGTATGCAGCTTTGTTTTGGTATCATTGGGCAAAAATACCATAATAACATTCCAGCATATTGTGATTCAGGTGATCTGAGAGAACACTAGACTTTTGCACCTCCCCTTGGCTCAGTTTTCAGCATGGAAGTATAAAGAGAACTGAATACACTATTAGAGGTGGAGCCCTGTTTGCTGTGAAAGTTGCTCAGTGGTGCATGATGCCAAAAAAGTTCAGCTGCCATGCATAAAATCACCCTCTCCTTCTTCCGGCGTAGTGCTTCGCTTACTTGAGTGGGGATAAAACGGTTCAATAGTGCGGCTCTTCTAGACATTCCAAATGTTGTGATGTTGGGGACCGCACTGTCTGGTCTACCCTGCTACCCTGCTGCAAACTTTCTGTTGCTGCCATTACACAGGTTAGACTCAATGCTGCTGCTTGCCATCAGCTGGCTGTGACGTTACCTGACTCGGCTACATCTGCAATGGGAACACCCTGCTGGTGAGCCATGAATCCCAGCACAGAGAAGACTGCAAACCCAGCTACCACACTGGTACCACTGTTCAGTAAACACAGCCACAGACAGTCTCTGCAAAACACAAAATCATATGCATACTCAGTGAATTTATAGCATGTAGTTGATCATTTTTTTAGTATGTCACTGTGTAGCTCTTGTCCTCTGGTTCACCTCTCAGAAACGTCCATGTGAAAGCATCAAGCTCAGTCACACACTGATAAGTACTTACTTATAGCAGTTGTTGTTGTAGGTGTTGTAGCTGCCTAGCACAATTAATGAGCCCACTCCCACACTGTATGAGAAGAAGATCTGAGCACCAGCCTCCATCCAAACCTGTTTCAACACAGCAACAGTGAGTAAGTTTGTCAACCTGAACACTAAATTGTTGTAGTTAAATGATGAAGCTCCAACCTGAGGGTCTGTGAGTCGTGAGGGTTCAGGCAGAAGATAAAACACTACTCCTTGTAGAGCTCCAGGAAGAGTGAGGCCACGAATCAAAAGAACTACCAACATCACATAGGGAAAGGTAGCAGTGAAATACACCACCTGGGAAAAGAAGAGAGGAGTTTAAAGCATTAAGAAATACACTGTATACACTTTAACTACAGTATGAGGGCTAATATAAATACCTTTCCTGTAGACCGGACCCCTTTCCAGACACAAAAGTAGCAGATGATCCACATTGCGATTAGGCACAACAGCACCTCCCACCTGATGCTGCCTACCTCCTCAATCCCCCCTGAGATAGCCAGCACTCGTCGTCTAGGAGGAAAAAAGATGGACAAAAATGTTTAATTGAGACTTGTTAGGACCTAAAAGAACCTACAGGCTTAGTTCATTCATCCACATAGACATACTCCCAGAACTCTGTGGCAGCAGAGGTTGTGTTTGTCTGGTTGGTCCATTCAAAGGTTTTATTTTGCATTGAAAAGTCTATGCAGTCATCTGGAAGGATAGAGAGAAAAAAAAAAGATAGTAATCACAAAACAGTCGTACAATGTCTTCTGTGGCTTTAGGGACTTCACAGAGAATTTACATTTTAACTAAGCAGCCTGTATCAAAGCTAATCTGTAATTTGGAAATGTGGGCATTGACCTGGCAGAGAGGGTCAAATGAAAGACACTATCCAGTTGCATTGTGGGGAATGTAGGATCAGTGGTTCTGAAACTTGACCCAACCTCAGCCTCAGTTGTTTTCATTTTGACTATTTCATATCAAATCAGTGTGACTTTAAGGAAGAGCAAAACTAAATCTTTTTTAAAAAAAGCGACTAAAGTGTTGATATCTACCATCATAACATCAGCACATCATACAAATGTTTATACTCTGTCATGTCAACCTTTAATGCATGAGACAGTATGTATTTTACCTGTGTTCCAGTAGTTGTTGCAGCTGGCCCAGGGCAGCTGTGAGCTGAAGGAGAACACCAGGTAGAGCAAAGCCCAGGACAGAATGATGATGTAAGTCATACAGCTGTAGAGGAGGATCAGCTGCCCACTATAGCCAATACCTGCAGGCCACATTTGGTACATTCTGTTATAGACAATCATTATGAAAACTTGACCATCTCTGTTTATTTATTACCCAAAATGCTTAACGTCAAGCTCATGGGAACCTGATCAAATGTAGCTACTAAAACTGTTCATTCACTGTCTTTAGGTTTTCCCTAAAGATAAATACGTTTAAAAAAGAAATAAAAGAAAAAAGAATTTTAAAAGTGAGGTGAAAAAAGAAACACTTAATTTTCTCTACTGTCTCTTCTTCCATAATATTAATGGTAAGAGTGTCGCCTCAAGCAGAGACGTTTAGCAGGCTGCAGGGGTCTGGTAAGATTCTTCTCCGATGTTTGGTTTTTTGTTTGTTTGTTTGTTTGTTTGTTTTTATAATTATAGTCTTCAGGCCAAACCCATGCTGGCTCAAGTGAGATCAGTTGAGACGATTCTTAAAGTTCTGCATGGCTGACTCTGGAGCAACAAAACACTTCACACAACTTTTTCACATATAAAGAAATCCTCCCCAAGACCTGTCAACAGACCTCTATGTGTGGAATCTGTGGAGTTTTCCTTTGATTTCAACATCCAGCGACATAGCTGAAAAACATACCCCCGCCTTTGTTTAAATTTTAACTATTTTCTTTTAAATCTAGTAAAAATCAACAGTAATAAAGTCATAAAGGCCACAGAAGCCATGCAAGTTTTAGTTTGTCAGTGTTTGCCCTGTACAGCTGTGATATAAAGAGATATGAAGGGAGAAATGTTTCTTTAAAAAGCTAGACATATATATTATATATAAATATATATATAATAAAAGGCCTTCTTTTATGCTGTTTCAGTAATTTTATATGGTGCATCATGGTGCATTGTAAACAGGTTTAATTAATCAATGTGAACTAATATAAGGATCAAAACCTCTGCTTCCTCCTAGGTGGAGATGTCACAGCAGAACAGACCTCTTCTCCGTCTACAAAAGGAACCACTAGTGAAATTACCAGCAACTTCTTGAGCTATACAAATTAGTGTTGCAGAGTGTCGGTGAATCTTCAATCTATAATAACGTCCTGAACAGCATACCTTCTGCCAGTGGGCATAGCTTCCTCCAGCAGGTGATGGCGCCCTCCTGGGTGTACTGGCCGACAGTGGTCTCCAGCAGGAACAGGGGTACGCCACAGGTCACCACAAATACCAGATATGGCACCAGGAATGCTCCTGAATTTACAAAGTATACAACAATACATACCTGTAGGATGGATTTAGTGTTAACAAATAGTGAGCATCATATTTGCGTACCCCCTCCATTTTTGTAGCAGAGGTAAGGAAACCTCCACACGTTGCCCAGGCCGACAACATTTCCCGCCACAGCCAGGAGAAACTCCACCTTACTGGCCCAATGTCCTCTCTCCTCCACCTTCGCTTGCTTGTGTTTTGCTGCACATTTTTTATTCAACATTCCCAAAAGCTCAGTCTGAACCTGATCGTCCTCTCAACCCACATGCTTTGTGTCCAGGTCTTGTCTGTCTTTATATTCACTAATTGTTGTGTAATGTAATAAGCAACTGCCTGACAGTTAATGAGTTGTCAGTGGATGAAAATGTCCAGCCCTTTGCTGCATGTCCTCCCCTCTTCTTTTCCCTTTCATATCTTTCTTTCATAACACTTGTGTGAAAGTGTGAAAAATGCCCCAAAAAATCTCTTAAAAAATTATTTATTTCATTAATTATACAAGTTTTTAATGCACATTTTACATTGCATTTAACTACTCACTATTTTGGATCAAAACAGAATCTGATGGTGATGATGATGTCACTAAAATTATTTTTTTTCTGCAAAAATATCAGTTTGAAAATGTTTCTGCTGTATGTCAAAATAGTTTGTTTTTTATTCAGTGTGGGACGTTGACAAGAGAAATCTGCACTGATTAATATTTCAACAACACCTGCAGTTGTATCATACAAGTTAAGTACAAGTAATAGATCACCCTGACAAAGCTAAAATAAATAAGACTGGTCTTCCTTGTCTTTGACCTTTGGATTGCAGACTGTAGAGAAGCAGAGGAAGTGACATCACAATCAATAACCAGCCCACTCAGTGCCGGATCTTACATGTTAGACACATTATTGCAGGTGACAGGGTTCAGGATCAAGTAACGTTTCATGTCAACTGGGAGTGAACAATTCCATCTCACACAGGCTCTGCCCTCTACTGGACTCTTTGGGTAATACTCCTCTAATCACGAGCATGCATTCCCACACTGAGATTTTCATAAATGTAAACGTACCCAAGTTCATGTGAATCCCACAGTATACAAGGAGGTGGATTCCCACTGTCAGACATCCTTTTTCTCTTCAGCAATGGTGATTTGCACACTGAGCAGCTTCCTCCATGGATGGAGGTGCCAAGACAAGAACCTCTAATGCCTCAGCGCAGAACACACAGAGAGTGGTGTTCAGCAGCCACCGGCCTGCGAGGCCTGCCTGGCTCTGCCTAAGTTTAAACACCAGCGGTGGTGGGATCACTTCACATGCTTTGATGTGATGCTTTGTTGCCAGGAGAGTGAGCAGGAACTTAAGATAGATGGTGTAAGACCCCTGCTCCAACTGCCACACTCTGTTGCCACCTCTTGTCATCCCTGCTGAGACAATGACCCTACTTGTAGACGATGATAACATCTCATCAGTGCCCTGTGTATCAGCGTCCCACAGAGGTTCGCTGGCAACAGATCTCCACCGAGACCTCCTGCTGGTGATGACTCTCTGCAGCAGCCTGTGTCGGGTTCCACCCAGCTTGATTACTTACCACCTTCGTTGGCTTGGGCCCCCTACTTCTCTGCTGCAGTGGCCCAGGCAATAAAAAAGTAGGCAGGCTATGGTGACTAACCTTCAGCTGGTCAAGATCACTGTTGCTGGGTCAATGTGAGGTCACAACAGGGCTCCACCCGCTGTACCTGAAGAATCCAGTAGAGGGCAGAAGCCTTGTGAGATAGAATGAAGGTTACGATATTGTAACCCTCATTCCATTAGCACAGGCGGAGCCCTCTATCGAGGGGCCCTGTTGCTCCTGCAGCTCTCACTGAAGAGAGTTTAGGATGCCGGACAGCCTTCCACTATACGTTGAGGTCCACACGTACTTGGTTAGGCACACCCTGATTGACCAGCTATGTTTATACAAATCTCAGTGGGCAAATGCATGCTTGGGATTGGTCCAATAGAGGGCTCTGCCTGTGCTGATAGAACTAGGGTTACAATATCATAACCTTAGTTACACATCTTCCTCTCTGATGTGCTGCAACTCATATTCTCTCTTTTGTGTCAGTGAGCAGTCAGGGTCAGGTCGGCACAGATGATGGAAACGCTGGAAATAGAGAGAAATATTTACCAATAATTTTCAGTGACAAAACTTGAAACTTGGATCATTTTGTTGGGATTCTTAAAGTGCTTCAAAGTATATGGGTATGATGATAAAATCAGTTGAATTGAAGACATGCTTTTCATAAGAATTTTAAGAGAATCATGAAACACAACTTTATTTTCCATTTGATAAGGTGTTAAATAGCATCTGATTTAAGGATGTCACCACAGCAAGTTGGATTACTGCAGGATTGTTTGATAATGTTGAAACAGCCCAACAGGACTGTAAAATTAGTTAAAGTTAGAGAATGAATTCCTTTTTATTGTCCCACCTGACTGAGGTTCCCAGTCCCAGTTCCCAGTTTATACAGCGCCAATCCCGGCACAAGCAGGATGGAAGAGAGGGCCAGTACCCAGCCCAACACGTATGCCCAGTTCGGGTACACGTACCAGCGATTAAAGGTCAGAGGCTGGTACTCAACTAAAGAGCCTATGAAAGAGCCCTGAGAGGACAATAAGAGAAGAGAGAGTAAGAAGTTGTTGTTTTTTTCAGTGTAGAAATGTATTCTGTCATAAAAAACAAGAATTAAAATAAAGTGCAATGACATATTCAGGAGTATATGATAAGGCTGTTTGTTTATTCAACATGCAGAAATACAATATTGAAAGTCAACTCACCAGTGAGACCAGTGGAGTGAGGTAAAGCCAGCAGATTTTAAAGAATGGGTTGGCGTCTTCACCTGTCATGTCCTTAATGATGCCACACAGCCGCTCTGCTCCTTTAAAGGAGATGAATTAGGATGATCAGCATATAATGAACAGATCGGACCAGAAGTTTGTGAATGATTTGATATACTCACATTTTACTCATTGTTGAGAATACTAATCAGCTGATGAAAACATTTGTGTATCTTCAGTATAGATCTTTCTTTTTTAATCTTTGTGAGTTCCCTGAATTTATGGGGTTTCACTATAATATTGCTGGAGTGCCCCTTAAAAAAACAGCATACGTACCAAATATCCATCCCAGTGCCAGAGTTTCAAACACACAGGGAAAGAGGATGCAGGCTCCGTTACAAGCGTAGTAGTCAAACAGCTGGAACAAATACATCCCTCCCTGGAGACAGCACAAACATTTATTTAAGAAGGGTTTGTTTATTTTACATAATATGTCAACGTCTGGTGTGTGGAAGTCTACTCCTGACACCTTTTTTGACACAACATCCTGACCTCGGTGATCATCACAAGCTGAGAGAAGAAGCACGTGAGGCAGAAGAGGAGCAGGAAGCGTTCCCGTCGGCCTGCCCTGCGCATTACTGTGGGAAAGACATCTGTGAAGGATGTCATCACAACCTCCATGCCAACAAACTGCAAAGAGAAAGGATGAGACACAATATGTACATTTCAAATGTGAACATGCTCTTTCAGAAAGAGCTCATCTGTGTGTATCTTACTTGTGTGTCCAGACCCAAGGTAATGATCATGATAAAGAAACAGATGGACCAAAGTTGGGGAAGGGGCATCATGGCTACAGCCTGAGGGTATGCAATGAACGCCAAGCCTGGACCTGGAACACAGCAATGCTAGACTTATCACCGTCTACCAACTGCCTTTGTTTATCAATTTAGCATCAATGACTTCTCAAAGGAAAAGTGATATGTGTCCACACGGTGATCACGTTTGTTTAGTGATGATACATAGATCCTGGGTTTTATGAGAAAACATTTAGGGCTGGAGCCCAAGAATCCATCCTCGTTCCCCACTCATTATTTGAGCTTATGGGTTCATTATTGAAATTGTAGTTGAACACACACAAAAAAAACAGAACCAAGGTGTCAGAATGAGGTGATGCCCTTTAACATATAGGCACAGGAAGCCAAGGTTGCATCTTCCTGAATGAATATCTCTGGCGATTTTATTACCTGACTCGGCCACGTCTGCAATGGGAACACCCTGCTGGTGAGCCATGAATCCCAGCACAGAGAAGACTGCAAACCCAGCTACCACACTGGTAGCACTGTTCAGTAAACACAGCCACAGACAGTCTCTGCAACACACACACACACACACACACACACACACACACACACACACACGCACACACAAATGCATTTTCCATGAATTCATAGTATAAAGTTGATCATTTTTAATATGTTATTGCGCACATCTGTCAGAAAAGTTTGTGTCAGAGCATCAAGCTCAGTCACACACTGATAAATACTTACTTATAGCAGTTGTTGTTGTAGGTGTTGTAGCTGCCTAGCACAATTAATGTGCCCACTCCCACACTGTATGAGAAGAAGACCTGAGCACCAGCCTCCATCCAAACCTGTTTCAACACAGCAACAGTGAGTAAGTTTGTCAATCTGAACACTAAACTGTTGTAGTTAAATGATGAAGCTCCAACCTGAGGGTCTGTGAGTCGTGAGGGTTCAGGCAGAAGATAAAACACTACTCCTTGTAGAGCTCCAGGAAGAGTGAGGCCACGAATCAAGAGAACTACCAACATCACATAAGGAAAGGTAGCAGTGAAATACACCACCTGGGAAAAGAAGAGAGGAGTTTAAAGCATTAAGAAATACACTGTATACACTTTAACTACAGTATGAGGGCTAATATAAATACCTTTCCTGTAGACCGGACCCCTTTCCAGACACAAAAGTAGCAGGTGATCCACATTGCGATTAGGCACAACAGCACCTCCCACCTGATGCTGCCTATCTCCTCAATCCCCCCTGAGATAGCCAGCACTCGTCGTCTAGGAGGAGAAAAGATGGACAAAACTGTTTAACTGAGACTTGTTAGGACCTAAAGGAACCTACAGGCTTAGTTCATTCATCCACATAGACATACTCCCAGAACTCTGTGGCAGCAGAGGTCGTGTTTGTCTGGTTGGTCCATTCAGAGGTTTTATTTTGCGTTGAAAAGTCTATGCAGTCATCTGAAAGGATAGAGAGAAAAAAAAAGATAGTAATCACAAAACAGTCGTACAATGTCTTCTGTGGCTTTAGGGACTTCACAGAGAATTTACATTTTAACTAAGCAGCCTGTATCAAAGCTAATCTGTAATTTGGAAATGCGGGCATTGACCTGGCAGAGAGGGTCAAATGAAAGACACTATCCAGTTGCATTATGGGGAATGTAGGATCAGTGGTTCTGAAACCCAACCTCAGCCTCAGTTGTTTTCATTTTGACTATTTCATATCAAATCAGTGTGACTTTAAGGAAGAGCAAACCTAAATCTCTTTTAATTGGAACAAAAGCGACTAAAGTGTTGATATCTACCATCATAACATCAGCACATCATGTAAATGTTTATACTCTGTCAAGTCAACCTTTAATGCATGAGACAGTGTGTATTTTACCTGTGTTCCAGTAGTTGTTGCAGCTGGCCCAGGGCAGCTGTGAGCTGAAGGAGAACACCAGGTAGAGCAAAGCCCAGGACAGAATGATGATGTAAGTCATACAGCTGTAGAGGATGATCAGCAGCCCACTATAGCCAATACCTGCAGGCCACATTTGGTACATTCTGTTATAGACAATCATTATGACAATCTGACCTCCTCCATTTATTCATTGCCCAAACCGCTTAACAATTACGGTCATGGTAACCTGATCTACTGTAGCTACAAAAACTGCTCATTAATTATCTTTGAGGTTTCCCTAAAGATGAATAGATTTTAAAAGAAAGTTTAAAAGTATATCAAAAAGTGAGGTGAAAATGGAACAATTTTCTCCTATTTTTAGTATAAAACTACTCTGAAAATCTACAATTAAAGGAGACAGTACTTTAAAGTGAGACTAAGATTTTACCCACATTTGTAGCTTATATTTTTTATAAATATCAACAGTCATTTTTTCTGAGATCAATTTTCCAAAAATATTTTTGAAGCATTTATTTGTTGTAAAGAAACTGTCTTATCTTTAATGGTTGTATGTTTGGAATCAAAATAAAGTCAGGCACAGGTACAGTTGATTTTAAGCATTTTGCTTCGATAACCCTAAAGCTAGGAGTGTAGCCTCGAGCAGGGATGACGAGCAGGCAGCAGAGGTCTGTTAAGCTCATTTCTAACTCCATACCCTCAGATTTTTTGTTTGTTTGTTTGTTTGTTCTTAAACTTGTAGTCTTCAGGGCAAACCCATGCTGACTCAAGTGAGATCAGTTGATTGTGATTGCGATTCCTAAAGTTTTGCATAGCTCACTTTGGAGCAACAAAACGCTTCACACAACTTTTTCACATATGGAGACGTCCTCCCTTAGACCTGTCAACAGACTTCTATGTGTGAAATTGATGGAGAACAAATTAAATTAATCAGCTTGAGCTAATATAAAGCTCAAAACCTCTGCTTTCCCCGAGGTGGAGTTGTCACAACAAAACAACCCTCTCCTCCGTCCAGAAGAGAAGCCAGTAATGAAACTATTAACTTCTGGAGCTAACCAGTCTATTAGTGTTGAAGAGTGTCAGTGACTCTTCAGTCTATAATAAAGTCCTGAACAGCATACCTTCTGCCAGTGGGCATAGCTTCCTCCAGCAGGTGATGGCGCCCTCCTGGGTGTACTGGCCGACAGTGGTCTCCAGCAGGAACAGGGGTACGCCACAGGTCACCACAAATACCAGATATGGCACCAGGAATGCTCCTGAATTTACAAAGTATACAACAATACATACCTGTAGGATGGATTTAGTGTTAACAAATAGTGAGCATCATATTTGCGTACCCCCTCCATTTTTGTAGCAGAGGTAAGGAAACCTCCACACGTTGCCCAGGCCGACAATATTTCCTGCCACAGCCAGGAGAAACTCCACCTTACTGGCCCAATGTCCTCTCTCCTCCACCTTCGCTTGCTTGTTTTTCATTGCACATTTTTTATACGACATTCCCAAAAGCTCAGTCTGAACCTGATCGTCCTCTCAACCCACATGCTTTGTGTCCAGGTCTTGTCTGTCCTTATGTTCACTACTTACTGTGTAATGTAATGTGCAACTGCCTGACAGTTAATGAGTTCTCAGTGGAAATGAATTACAATCTCTGAACAAACATTCAAAAACTCCAAGTGTATTGTGTCCACAACTGACGTCAAACATAAGTTTAACAAACAGCGAGATGTCCCATTTTAACCAAAAGAATCAAACACATTTAATACATTTCTTATCCTCGTTTAGCTAAAATATTCCTCATGTGTTCCTACAGGTGCATCAGTGTTTCAAGGCCATAGCCATGGAGTCAGCACTGGGGGGGCAGAATTTTTTCACACATTAATTGCAAACTGAAATTATACCCGGAGCAGCTGTATATGACAACGCAAATGTCATAATCAGTTGGATCAGACATTAAATGGACTTCATCCTGCCAGCTTCCTGGTACAAAGTCTGTGAAATGTCGGATTCAGGCCATGTGTGAATGGAGCAGGTCATTGTCCAGAGAATTCATTGTATGCGAGTGGGTGTGTTGATGATCTTTCTCTCATGTACCTTGTGTGAAACTGGAAGAAAATAACCATCCGCAGGTGAAGAGGAATTTACACAACACTCAAAAGCAAATGTCTAACGAGAGAGATGACAAAATTTTGGAACGTAGGACAGTGAGGACAGAGAGGAGGACCGAGAGCAGGAACTCCGCTGACCTGCAGCTCTCCCTCTGGTTCTCTGGCAGTGGAGCAGAGCACAGCCTGGGTCTGAGGGGCTTGCTGAAGGCAACAGGAGCGCAAGTGAGTGTGTGGATGATGTTTTTATCATTTATGTTATCATATCATTTATTTATGTTTTAGCATGTACAAAACCAAGAAAAAAACAGATATCCATGGGTAAAAAAGAAGGGTGATTTACACAAGATTGCAATGAAAATGTCTAACTACACCAACGACGACATTTGGGAACTTCTGTTGGTATGACACTAAAATTGTCACACAAATTCAATGAGTAGAAAGAGACTTTGTTGTTTGTGACCAAATAATGAACATGCGTTGTGATCTTGGTGTAATCCACATCATGTCTTGTCTTCTGCACGCTCCAGAAGACACCTCCAACCGGGCGCTACCCCTTGCGTGAACCAAAGCAGTTTTCCCAGGACAGTCTCCTGTTGTGTGCTGCATATGTGAAAGGTAAACTCTGCACAATATCAGGACTTTGTCCATTATACTTTGTCTAGACAATCATACTAGACAAAGTCTGTCCAGACAATCTGTTGCTATTCCTCCAGGGTTAGACCCTCTTTTTAAATTTAGATTAACTGTACTTAAAGCCATGGAAATGTCCAGCCCTGTGCTGCATGTCCTCCCCTCTCCTTTCCCCTTTCATGTCTCTCTCTCATTATTAATGAAGTGTGAAAAATGCCAAAAAAGTCTCCTAAAAAATAATTTATTCTGACATTAATGATACAAGTTTTTGAAGCACAGTTTACATAACATGTAACTACTTATTATTTTGGATCAAAACAGAGATCTTATGGTGATAATGATGAGATGAATTTGCTTTTCTACAAAAATTTCAATGTGAAACTGTCTATTTTAAATGTAAAAATGGTTTGTTGTTTCACTCAGTGTGGGATGTTGACAGGAGAAATCTGCACTGATTAACATTTCAACAACACTTGCAGTGATCACACAAGTAAAACAAATAAGACTGGTCTTCCTTGTCTTTGACCTTTGGATTGCAGACTGTAGAAAAGCAGAGGAAGTGACATCACAATCAGTAACCAGCCCACCCAGTGCCAGATCTTACATGTTAGACACATTATTGCAGGTGACAGGGTTCAGGATCATGTAACGTTTCATATCAACTGGGAGTGAACAATTCTATCTCACACAGGCTCTGCCCTCTACTGGACTCTTTGGGTAATACTACGTGGGGCCCTGTCACTTCTTCACCTCACTGAAGACAGTTCAGGACAGCCTTCTAATATACCACAAGTATTTGGGTAGGCACGTCCTGATTGACTGGCTGTGTTCATACAAATCTCAGTGGGCAGATGCACGCCCAGGATTGGAGGAGTATTACCCAAAGAGTCCAGTAGAGGGCTCTGCCTGTGCTGATAGAACTAGGGTTACAATATCATAACCTTAGTTACAGATCTTCCTCTCTGATGCGCTGCAACTCATATTCTCTCTTTTGTGTCAGTGAGCAGTCAGGGTCAGGTCGGCACAGATGATGGAAACGCTGGAAATAGAGAGAAATATTTACCAATAATTTTCAGTGACAAAACTTGAAACTTGAATCATTTTGCTGGGATTCTTAAAGTGCTTCAAAGTATATGGGTATGATGATAAAATCAGTTGAATTGAAGACATGCATTGCTCTTTTGCTTTTTATACTCAAATCCCTTGTTTCAGTTCATGCTTTTCATAAGAATTTTAAGAGAAAAAGAATCATGAAGCACAACTTTATTTCCATCTTGTTAGGTGTTAAATAGCATCTGATTTAAGGATGTCACCACAGCAAGTTGGATTACTGCAGGATTGTTTGATAATGTCGAAAAAGCCCAACAGGACTGTAAAATTAATTAAAGTTAGAGAATGAATTCCTTTCATTATATTTCACCATGTCATTTCTTGAATTAATTATCACAGTCAGTTACACAGTTGTCCCACCTGACTGAGGTTCCCAGTCCCAGTTCCCAGTTTATACAGCGCCCATCCAGGCACAAGCAGGATGGAGGAGAGGGCCAGTACCCAGCCCAACACGTATGCCCAGGCTGGGTACACGTACCAGCGATTAAAGGTCAGAGGCTGGTATTCAACTAAAGAACATATAAAAGAGCCCTGAGAGGACAAAAAGAGAAGAGAGAGTAATACGTTTTTTTTTTGTCAGTGTAGAAATGTATTCTGTCATAAAAAACAAGGATTAAAATAAAGTGCAAAGACACATTCAGGAGTATATGATAAGGCTGTTTGTTTATTCAACATGCAGAAATGCAATATTGAAAGCCAACTCACCAGTAAGACCAGTGGTGTGAGGTACAGCCAGCAGATTTTAAAGAATGGGTTGGCGTCTTCACCTGTCATGTCCTTAATGATGCCACACAGCCGCTCTGCTCCTTTAAAGGAGATGAATTAGGATGATCAGTATATAATGAACAGATCGGACCAGATGTTTGTGAATGATTTGATATACTCACATTTTACTCATTGTTGAGAATACTAATCAGCTGATGAAAACATTTGTATATCTTCAGTTTAGATCTTTCTTTTTTAATCTTTGTGAGTTCCCTGAATTTTTGGGGTTTCACTATAATATTGCTGGAGTGCCCCTTAAAAAAACAGCATACGTACCAAATATCCATCCCAGTGCCAGAGTTTCAAACACACAGAGAAAGAGGATGCAGGCTCCGTTAGAAGCGTAGTAGTCAAACAGTTGGAACAAATACATCCCTCCCTGGAGACAACAGCAGAGACATTTATTTGATGAGGTATTGTTTATTTCACACAATATAGAAGCCTAATCCTGACACCCTATTTTCATGCTGTCAAGATACATATCATAATACATATCAAGTCATATGCTGTAATTGATGAAGCTCTAGAGAAAGTTCAGTCAGGAAGAAAACACTTTTCATGCTCAGGCTGTAAGTTTCTTTCTCAAATATGGTTCTTTCTTGCTGTAGTCATGTGCGCACTCTACCTCCCCATCACCACCTAGTCTTTACAGATTCATCAGCCTCATACACTCGAGCAGTCAGCAGCCTCAGAGTCATCAGCCACCTCCACCACCAGTGTCTGGACTCCAAACAACCGGACTGAGACCTTCTTGAAGAGGTGGTCTCGGTCCAGTCACAAACGAACTCTGGTGCGGTTCGTTTGTGGTGAGAGTTTGTTCTGACCTCGATCCAAACCAACTGCAGTCACACTATGCATTATGGATCAAACAAGCATGAGCATGTTACAGTCCTGGAGGATTATTAATGTGTGCCTCCTCCTGTACTGCCTTAATATGCACATTCAGCACATCCAATGCATCATAAATATTGTTTTCTAGTTGGAGCAGCGCCTCATTTTCAAACTGTATGCTTTGACTCAAATGAACAATGACAGCAATATAGTCCACGATGAGCAGCGCTAAAATCAACCTGCGTAGTTGTCCCTCCATTGTGACATTAGAAAGTGTCACATTTATCGAGCAAGTGTACTCTTCTTCAATGTTTTGTTAACTTTCCGGATTTTTCCTGCATGGAAATTCTGACCAATCGAGAGCAGCTTTCTCACACAAGACATTTTATCTGGTCTGCCTTTAAATGCTGCCGTGACAACACGAACCAACTCTAGGCAATTATACAACTGAAACAAAATTAGTCACTGATTTGGACCAAAGCACGACAACTCTAGGTCTGAAAGCACCCTAATTATTGTGCCTGACCACACAGCTATAGTGTCCATCCTAACTTTTGGTAACCAGAAAATCTTAACAGTCCTGGGAATATTTTACAATTACAATGTCACAAGATAAAAGCATCTTGTTATGATGATAAGACAAAGTCATGACCCAGAGATTGTGACATTTTGGAGGCAATACACTGCCATAATAGATTAATGAACAATAAATGTACATATAACACAACATCCTGACCTTGGTGATCATCACAAGCTGAGAGAAGAAGCACATGAGGCAGAAGAGGATGAGGAAGCGTTCCCGTCGGCCTGCCCTGCGCATTACTGTGGGAAAGACATCTGTGAAGGATGTCATCACCACCTCCATGGCAACAAACTGCACAGAGAAAGGATGAGACACAATATGTATATTTCAAAATGCGAACATGTTCTTCCAGAAAGAGTTCCTCCAGAGTGCATCTTACTTGTGTGTCCAGACCCAGGAGAATTATCATGACAAAGAAACAGATGGACCACAGTTGGGGAAGGGGCATCATGGCTACAGCCTGAGGGTATGCAATGAACGCCAAGCCTGGACCTGGAACACAGCAATGCTAGACTTATCACCGTCTACCAACTGCCTTTGTTGTTAAATCAATTTCACATCAATGACTTTTTAAACTAAAAGTGATATGTATCCACACAGTGATGCAGTGGAAATCTCATCAATCAAGTAACACATAAACAACAAGATTTATCTCACACAGGCTCAACCCTCTGCTGGACTCTATGGGTAATATTCCTCTAATCACAAGCATGCCTTCACACGCTGAGAAATGCAGTGTGGTGATGCAGGACCTGTTACACAAAGAGGCAGTGTCTGTCGTCCACACTCAAGACAGATAGAAAGGGTTTTACATTTTGTGCTTCCTGTTTCCCAAGAAAATGGGACAGTTCAGACCCATTTTGGATCTTCACATCCTGAACTGCGATTAGTATATGCTAATCATCAAGCAGTTAGTGTAATTGTCCAGCCAGGTGATTGGTTTGCCACTGTTGACCCATACTGTCATGTAATGCTGGCTCCGAAACAGAGGAAATTCTTGCAATTTGCCTTCCAGGAAATAGCCTACGAGTACACTAGACTGATTATACATCTAACCACATTTGGGGTTCACAGTTGACTGGGAGGAGAGCAGCCCCCTGCCACACCAACAGTTGGAGTATTGGTGGTTTGTGCTTCCACTCTACATGCAGCTATGTCTAACATCCAACACTATATGTGTGTGATCAGTGTAGGATAACGACACCGAGTTAAAAAGAGGGTAGCTAGTTTGTATGCAATATGTTGTGTCTGTATGAAGCACAAAGTAACATTGGCTTTGTAGTGTCCACTACTAACTTTACCCCATTTGCCTCACTACAAAGACATCACAACAATAAAACTCAGAAGACAGTATTAAACCAAATAAATAACATTACATGAACATTGAAAAAGTTAAATAGTCTGCTCAATTCTGTGCATTTCTGCTAACATTATCTGGGTTTATCTAAGTTTAGCTGACAACCCTGCTACATTTGAATTCATGCCATAGTAATCTGGGCTGCTTTAACTGCAACTCAAGGATCCCAAATCTGCCGAGTAAATGTGGTCGTCAATGTTCTGGATTAATATTAGACAAACAGCAGATTATTTACTCAGTTATTATTAAAATTGTAGTTTAACACAAAAAAACAGAACCAAGGTGCCAGAACGAGGCGATGCTCTGTAACATATAGGCACAGGTAGACAAGGTTGCAACTTTCTGAATATCTCTGGTGATTTTATTACCTGACTCGGCCACATCTGCAATGGGAACACCCTGCTGGTGAGCCATGAATCCCAGCACAGAGAAGACTGCAAACCCAGCTACCACACTGGTAGCACTGTTCAGTAAACACAGCCACAGACAGTCTCTGCAACACACAAACAAATATGTATTCCATGAATTCATAGCATGTAGTTGATCATTTTTTAATGTGTTTTTGTTCAGCTGTTGTCCTCTGGTGCATCTGTCAGAAAAGTTTGTGTCGAAGCATCAAGCTCAGTCACACACTGATAAATACTTACTTATAGCAGTTGTTGTTGTAGTTGTTGTAGCTGCCTAGCACAGCTAATGTGCCCACTCCCACACTGTATGAGAAGAAGACCTGAGTCCCAGCCTCCATCCAAACCTGTTCCAACACAGCAACAGTGAGTAAGTTTGTCAATCTGAACACTAAACTGTTGTAGTTAATGATGAAGCTCCAACCTGAGGGTCTGTGAGTCGTGAGGGTTCAGGCAGAAGATAAAACACTACTCCTTGTAGAGCTCCAGGAAGAGTGAGGCCACGAATCAAGAGAACTACCAACATCACATAGGGAAAGGTAGCAGTGAAATACACCACCTGGGAAAAAAGACAACAGTGTTGTCATTAAGAAATACACTGTAGACACTTTAACTACAGTATGAGGGCTAATATAAATACCTTTCCTGTAGACCGGACCCCTTTCCAGACACAAAAGTAGCAGGTGATCCACAATGCGATTAGGCACAACAGCACCTCCCACCTGATGCTGCCTATCTCCTCAATCCCCCCTGAGATAGCCAGCACTCGTCGTCTAGGAGGAAAAAAGATGGACAAAAAATGTTATATTTAGACTTGTTAGGACTCATTTTGGGACATTTAAAAGAATCTAGAGGCTCAGTTTGTTCATCTATGTAGACATACTCCCAGAACTCTGTGGCAGCAGAGGTTGTGTTTGTCTGGTTGGTCCATTCAAAGGTTTTATTCTGTGTTGAAAAGTCTATGCAGTCATCTGAAAGGATAGAGAGAAAAAATATACATAACAAAAATGTGTCTCTAGGGGCTTCACAGAGACTTCACATTATACCAAACAACCTGCAATATTGGTGTGAATTTAAAAGATGTGGGCTTTGACCAGGCAGAGGGGGTCCAAAGAAAGACACAGGACCGCTGTTGCTTTCATTTTGACCACACTTTAACACAGATTAACACAGATGCCACTTGACTAAGTGTTGGTATCTCCTATCATTACATCAGTACATCATACAAATGTTTATACTCTGTCATGTCAACCTTTAATGCATGAGACAGTGTGTATTTTACCTGTGTTCCAGTAGTTGTTGCAGCTGGCCCAGGGCAGCTGTGAGCTGAAGGAGAACACCAGGTAGAGCAAAGCCCAGGACAGAATGATGATGTAAGTCAGACAGCTGTAGAAAAGGATCAGCTGCCCACCATAGCCAATACCTGCAGGCCACATTTGGTACATTCTGTTATAGACAATCATTATGAAAACTTGACCTCCTCCATTTATTCATTACCCAAAGTGCTTCATGTCAGGCTCATGGTAACCTGATCAAATGTAGCCACTAAAACTGCTCATTCACTGTCTTTAGGTTTTCCCTAAAGATAAATAGATACAAAAATATTCAAATATATATTAAAAAGTGAAGTGAAAAGAGAAACACTTATTTTTTTCTCCTTTTAAGTAGTACTCTGAAAATGACAACAAAAGTGAAGGAGACAGTACGACAGTACGAAGATGAATAGATTTTAAAAGAAATTTTAAAAATATGTTAAAAAGTAAGGTGAAAAAAGAAACAATTTTATCTCATTTTTTCAACAGACTTCCATGTTTGAAATTGATGGCGAACAAATTAAATTAATCAGCTTGAGCTAATATAAAGCTCAAAACCTCTGCTTTCCCCGAGGTGGAGTTGTCACAACAAAACAACCCTCTCCTCCGTCCAGAAGAGAAGCCAGTAATGAAACTATTAACTTCTGGAGCTAATCAATCTATTAGTGTTGCAGAGCGTCAGTGAATCCTCAATCTATAATAACGTCCTGAACAGCATACCTTCTGCCAGTGGGCATAGCTTCCTCCAGTAGGTGATGCCGCCCTCCTGGGTGTACTGGCCGACAGTGGTCTCCAGCAGGAACAGGGGTACGCCACAGGTCACCACAAATACCAGATATGGCACCAGGAATGCTCCTGAATTTACAAAGTATACAACAATACATACCTGTAGGATGGATTTAGTGTTAACAAACAGTGAGCATCATATTTGCGTACCCCCTCCATTTTTGTAGCAGAGGTAAGGAAACCTCCACACGTTGCCCAGGCCGACAACATTTCCTGCCACAGCCAGGAGAAACTCCACCTTACTGGCCCAATGTCCTCTCTCCTCCACCTTCGCTTGCTTGTGTTTTGCTGCACATTTTTTATTCATCATACCCAAAAGCTCAGTCTGAACCTGATCGTCCTCTCAACCCACATGCTTTGTGTCCAGGTCTTGTCTGTCCTTATATTCACTAATTATTGTGTAATGTAATGTGCAACTGCCTGACAGTTAATGAGTTCTCAGTGGAAATTAATTATCTCCAGGATGAGCATGAATTACAATCTCTACACACACATTAAAAAACTCCAAGTGTATTGTGTCCACAACTGACATCAAACATAAGTTTAACAAACAGCTAGGTGTCCTATTTTAACCAAAGGAATCAAATACATTTAATACATTTCTTATCCTCGTTTAGCTAAAATATTCCTCACGTGTTTCTGCAGCTGCATCAAAGTGTTTCAAGGCCATAGCCATGGAGTCAATGTTTGGGGGGGGGGGGGGGGGGGGGGGGTCTGGGTATGTGAGAACACAAATGTCTTCATCAATTGGATTAGACATTAAATGGACTTCTTGCCAGCTTCCCAGTACAGTCTGTGAAAAGTCACACTGAGGCCATGTGTTAATGGAGCAGGTCATTGTACGAGATTTCACTGTGTGCGAGTCATTGTGTTTCTGTCATGTGCCTTGCAGGTAACTGGAAGAAAACAAACATCTGCAAGTAAAGAAGAAGGGTAATTTACACAAGATTGCAACAAAAATATCTAATTAGACAGACAAGGAGATTTGGGAACTTCTGTTGGTCAGAGCACATGCCAAAGTCGTCACACAAATTCAATGAACAGAAAGAGACCTGGGGCCTCATTTATAAAACATTGCGTAGGATCCATACTAAAAGTGTACCTAAGCCCAAAAGCTGAAAATGGCGTGCGCCAAAAAATAATCTGATTTATAAAACCGTACGTGCGCACACCTGCAAGCACTTTTCCCTTTATAAATCACAGTCCACCTGGAAGGTTGCGCAGGTGGATTCACCTCACATCCCGCCCTCTACACACCCACATTTTACCATGAATGGTCAATGCAAAGTACCTCATGAATGTTTTTGCATATAAATAAGCCTGCTGATCAGTGGCATTTTACGCTCAATCATGGCAGAGAAGAAGACAAGGAAAAGGAATGTCACCAAGGCCACCGTGCCACTAAATTTGTCAAAACCAGGTTTGAGGTACAAATAATTTGTACATTGATTGTATGCACATTTTTTCGGTTCACATAGACAAATTCATTTTCACTCGGAGCCCTTATAGCAACGTGAGTGCAGTCAATTGCACTGATTACATTTGGGAAACCGGACAATGCTGCAAATTGCCTTTTAATGTTGGCCTGTTCACCCACAGTGTAAGGAAACCCGATGTATCGACTGGTCATGTTTATAATGCCATCCAAAACGGCTGGCATTATTGTGCTGAGGGATGGCTGTGATATCCCAGACCTAAGGACAGAATTTAACTGTATTATATCACACCCAAAAGGGGCTTTAGACAGAAAATGTAACATTATATAATGTTAGTCATATCAAACACATACCTGTCGGCTAATTACCGCTGGAAGGAGCCCGTTGCCAGAAACCCCAGAGTGGTCAGCACCTGTATATGCACCGGGATGGCGCGGCTGGTTTTTCTGGGACTGGGCCCAGTTCAGCGCATAGATCCAAGAGCACTGCTCTAGGGAATCTAAATCGTCTTATTAGCCAGTCATCATCATGGGCCAGGAAATCTTCGTGGTCCCTAAAGACTCTTTCCATCCTGATCCTACCATTTGCGTGATCTTCCAGCAGTGTCAGCGCATCCGTTGTGCAGCATTACGCACCAGTGTCACCGCACTATTTATATGCTTACTCAGCAATTTGACTGTTACACAGCTTGTCACAATTAATACTAATCCATCAGTGCTATCCACCACTCTATATCATTTGAAGACGGAAGTATGATCTATGAACATTGCATACAGTAGTAGGCCTAATGGCTCACAAAAGGAACACATCTATAACACTGCAGGCTTGGGTGTTTATGATTATGCGCATCTATAAGTCTGATATGTGATGACATTAAATATACGAGATGAATCTGGCTTCAATTCACCACCTCACCATCTGTGCCGCCAGTTTCCCCCGTCTCCAAAATGTTCGTGCGCAAGGATCAAAGTTGACGTAGCGGTGCGCACATTCTCCCGCCAAGTTTATTTTTTATAAATCACAACCTTTGCGTGGGAAGTGGCGTACGCCACTTTCAAGCCCTGTTTTGTGCGTAAGCAAGCTTTACAAATGAGGCCCCTGATCACCCAGACTTCGGAGTTCATATGAAAAAGTAAGTATAGAGAGGCAGTAAGGTGTTTGATACTGATTGGAGCTACAGCAGCCTTCTACAGGGGTATGGAAACACCACTTGGACAAACCACATGCAGAACTTTGAGGTAGGTGAGACAAAAATTTTCTACCAGGCCTCAAACAATTCTTCACCAAATATCTCTCAGTCTTTCTCTACATAGCCGAGTTGTAAAAGACAAATGGGTTAATGAAAAGACAGTTAAGCAACTGTTTTAAAGAGAAGTGAACTGCATTGCTTGGTTTCTCCATATGTTCTTCTATTGT
Source organism: Cephalopholis sonnerati (assembly GCA_019142605.1). NCBI lineage: Eukaryota > Metazoa > Chordata > Actinopteri > Perciformes > Serranidae > Cephalopholis > Cephalopholis sonnerati. The sequence continues at coordinate 10,403,292 of JAGQAX010000013.1, read as the reverse complement.
GTCAGTATGATGTGTCAATTAAAAATTCAACAAGTTACACAACTCTGACGTACCACGCTTAATTCCTCCTATGATGATATTTCCTTCCAACAGTGTTTTGCACAGATAGTGATTTATTTTCAGAGTGCCCCAGTAGCTCACCGAGTAAAACGTGTAACTGAGAACTTACTGCATCGGATCGTATTCAAGTCCAGCCCGGGGCCCTGTGCTGCATGTCCTCACCATACTTTCCTCTTTCACATCTCTCTTTAATTATCAATAAAGTGGAAAAATGCCAAAAAAAAGTCTTAAAAAATAGACATCAATAGACATTAATTACACAAGTTTTTAATGCACATTTTACATTGCATTTAACGACTCACTATTTTGGATCAAAACAGAAATCTAATGGTGATGATGATGTGACTAAAATGATTATTTTTTTCTGCAAAAATGTCAGTTTGAAAATGTTTCTGTTGTATGTTAAAGTAGTTTGTTTTTTATTCAGTGTGGGACGTTGACAGGTGAAATCTGTGTTGATTAATATTTTAACAACACTTGCAGTGATCACACAAGTAAAGTATCCATGATCAGCATGACATAGCTAAAATGCATGAGACTGGTCTTCCTTGTCTTTGACCTTTGGATTGCAGACTGTAGAGAAGCAGAGGAAGTGACATCACAATCAGTAACCAGCCCACTCAGTGCCAGATCTTACATGTTAGACACATTATTGCAGGTGACAGGGTTCAGGATCAAATAATGTTCCTTATGAACTCATAGTGAACAGTTGTATCTCACACAGGGATCCACATGTATTTGGGTAAAGATGACCTGACTGGGGTTTATACAAATCTCAGTGGGCAAATGCACGCTCAGGATAGGAGGAGTATTACCCAAAGAGTCCAGTAGAGGGCTCTGCCTGTGCTGATAGAACTAGGGTTACAATATCATAACCTTAGTTACAGATCTTCCTCTCTGCTGCGCTGCGGCTCATATTCTCTCTTTTGTGTCAGTGAGCAGTCAGGGTCAGGTCGGCACAGGTGATGGAAACGCTGGAAATAGAGAGAAATATTTACCAAAACTTATGCAAAACTTTACACTGATCTGAAGGAAATATGTAAAAAAAGACGAGTGTAAAACACATTGTTTTGAGGTGGTTGAATATGTGTTTACTGCATTGTTGCAGTGGCGAATCAGCAGTAATCAACACCAGCAATGCTGCATGTTGCTGCATCACAGTCAGTTACACAGTAGTCCCACCTGACTGAGGTTCCCAGTCCCAGTTCCCAGTTTATACAGCGCCCATCCCGGCACAAGCAGGATGGAGGAGAGGGCCAGTACCCAGCCCAACACGTATGCCCAGGCTGGGTACACGTACCAGCGATTAAAGGTCAGAGGCTGGTACTCAACTAAAGAACATATGAAAGAGCCCTGAGAGGACAATAAAAAGAGATTAAGAAATTGTCTTTTCTGCACAGAAATTTAATCTAGCATGAAATTACGAGGATTAAAATTGAGTGCAAAGACATATTCAAGTGTACATCATAAGGACCGAGGAAGTGGGGTGATTCATTATGCATAGGCAACACTGAAAGCCAACTCACCAGTGAGACCAGTGGTGTGAGGCAAAGCCAGCAGACTTTAAAAAATGGGTTGGCGTCTTCACCTGTCATGTCCTTAATGATGCCATACAGCCGCTCCGCCCCTTTAAAGGAGATGAGGTTGGATGATCAGTATATAATGAACAGATCAGACCAGATGTTTGTGAATGATTTGATATACTCACATTTTACTCATTGTTGAGAATAATAATCAGCTGATGAAAACATTTGTATATCATCAGTTTAGATCTTTCTTTTTTTAATCTTTGTGAGTTTCATTATAATATTGCTGGAGTGCCCCTTTAATGACAGCATACGTACCAAATATCCATCCCAGTGCCAGAGTTTCAAACACACAGAGAAAGAGGATGCAGGCTCCGTTACAAGCGTAGTGGTCCCATAACTGGAACACATACATCCCTCCCTGGAGACAGCACAGATATTTATTTGATAAGGCATTGTTTATTTTGCAAAATATGTCAACATCAGATGTATGGAAGCCTATTCCTGACACCCTATTTTTTTCAGAATTTATATCAACTTATATATTGTAATAATTACTGTTATAAAGTTCAGGCCTGGAGAGGGAATTGTCTGAGAAGGAGCAGGAGGGTGATGGAGTCTGGCTTGATGTTTATATAATGGATGAGGTTGAAGTTCAAGTGTGAGCCCTTTTCTTGCGCTACCTGCAGAAGAACCTTTGGCTTCCTGGCAATAACTGTTTGACTGAGTAAAAACCAGCAGCACCAATTTGTGCCAGACTTCCTCGTGTACGACGACAATAAATTGCAATTGACATTGATTCTTCAGTGTCTTATTGTGCCTGACTAGCTCCTGGAGACCAGAAAATCCTAATAGCTCTGGAAAAAATTTACAACTACAATGTTCAAAGCATCTTGTTATAATGATAAGACATAGTCATGTACAAAGATTGTGACATTTTGGAGGCAATACACTGCCATAATGGATTTATAAAAAATAAATGTACATATGACACTAAATACTGACCTCGGTGATCATCACAAGCTGAGCGAAGAAGCACATGAGGCAGAAGAGGAGGAGGAAGCGTTCCCGTCGGCCTGCCCTGCGCATTACTGTGGGAAAGACATCTGTGAAGGATGTCATCACAACCTCCATGGTAACAAACTGCACAGAAAAAGGACGAGTCAGAATAAGTACATTTCCAAATGTGAACATGTTCTTCCACAAAAAAACTGAGTTCATCTTACGTGTGTGTCCAGACCCAAGGTTACGAGCATGACAAAGAAACAGACTGCCCACAGCTGGGGCAGAGGCATCATGGCTACAGCCTGAGGGTATGCAATGAACGCCAAGCCTGGACCTGAAACACAGCAATGCTAAACTTATCACTGTCTACCAGTACTGGTGCACAAGCGTCAACAAGTGTTGAGTCAGACAACAGAGCATGTGGAGTGGGAGCTTTGAGCGTTTAGCTATGTTTAAGAGCCAACAGTATATGTGTGTTGTCTGTATTATGTGTGTATGATGCATAAGGTAGTTTGCACGACCACGATTTGCCTCACCACAAAGACATCACAACAATATAACTCAGAGGACAGCACTTAACCAAATCAATGACGTTACATGTACATTGAAAAAGGTACACAGCCTGCTTTGTTTTATGTTTTTCTGCTAACATTATCTAGGCCCAGTTGTTACGCTACAAGTCCATGAATGGAGGGGAAAATGAGACGCTGTGGCGTGCTACTATTGTTGGCCAGCAGTTGTATGTGGTGGATGAGCCGAGCTTTGAAGAGTTGGTTTCTATGAGGTCTTTGCCGTGCTGGATTTGTACTGTGTGTTGTCATGGACTAGGTAGGCTCCTTGGCAGTGAGGGAAGTGTGCAACATTTAACTCACTGCCAAAACAATCTGGACTGCAAATCAAGGATCCCAAACCTGACAAGGTTGCATCTTTCTGAATATCTCTGATGATTTTATTACCTGACTCGGCCACGTCTGCAACGGGAACACCCTGCTGGTGAGCCATGAATCCCAGCACAGAGAAGACTGCAAACCCAGCTACCACACTGGTACCACTGTTCAGTAAACACAGCCACAGACAGTCTCTGCAAAACACAAAAACATATGCATACTCAGTGAATTTATAGCATATAGTTGATCATTTTTGAATATGTTACTGTGTAGCTTTTGTCCTCTGGTGCATCTGTCGGACAAGTTTGTGTCAGAGCATCAAGCTCAGTCACACAATGATAAATACTTACTTATAGCAATTGTTGTTGTAGTTGTTGTAGCTGCCTAGCACAACTAATGTGCCCACTCCCACACTGTATGAGAAGAAGATCTGAGCACCAGCCTCCATCCAAACCTGTTTCAACACAGCAACAGTGAGTAAGTTTGTCAACCTGAACACTAAATTGTCGTAGTTAATGATGAAGCTCCAACCTGAGGGTCTGTGAGTCGTGAGGGTTCAGGCAGAAGATAAAACACTACTCCTTGTAGAGCTCCAGGAAGAGTGAGGCCACGAATCAAGAGAACTACCAACATCACATAGGGAAAGGTAGCAGTGAAATACACTACCTGGGAAAAGAAGAGAGGAGTTTAAAGCATTAAGAAATACACTGTATACACTTTTACTACAGTATGAGGGCTAATATAAATACCTTTCCTGTAGACCGGACCCCTTTCCAGACACAAAAGTAGCAGATGATCCACATTGCGATTAGGCACAACAGCACCTCCCACCTGATGCTGCCTATCTCCTCAATCCCCCCTGAGATAGCCAGCACTCGTCGTCTAGGAGGAAAAAAGATGGACAAAAATGTTTAACTGAGACTTGTTAGGACTTAAAGGAACCTACAGGCTCAGTTTGTTTATCTATGTAGACATACTCCCAGAACTCTGTGGCAGCAGAGGTCGTGTTTGTCTGGTTGGTCCATTCAGAGGTTTTATTTTGTATTGAAAAGTCTATGCAGTCATCTGAAAGGATAGAGAGAAAAAAATAATACTCACAAAACATTATAATGTGCAATCTATAATTTATTATGTGTCTCTAGGGGCTTCACCTTTCACCAAATGACCTGCACTATTGGTGTGAAGGTGCAGGCATTGACCACGCAGAGAGGATCTATCCAGTTACATTATGGGGTATGTAGGATCAGTGTTTCTAGGAACTTGACCCATATTAAGGGGGTTAAAGTCTTGGCCTTTGTGGCTTTCATTTTGACTATTCTTTTTTGTCCCTCACAAGTCCCTCCACTTTATTAAAGAACAAAACTTTATCACTTTAATTAACACAGATGTCACTTGATGAAGTGTTGGCATCTCCTATCATAACATCACTAAATCATACCTATGTCCATACTTTGAGACAGTATGTATTTTACCTGTGTTCCAGTAGTTGTTGCAGCTGGCCCAGGGCAGCTGTGAGCTGAAGGAGAACACCAGGTAGAGCAAAGCCCAGGACAGAATGATGATGTAACTCATACAGCTGTAGAAAAGGATCAGCTGCCCACCATAGCAAATACCTGCAGGCCACATTTGGTACATTCTGTTGTAGACAATCATTATGAAAACCGGGCCACCTCTGTTTATTTATTACCCAAACTGCTTAACGTCAAGCTCACGGTAACCTGACTGACCAAATGTAGCCACAAAGAGCTCATTTATGCCTTATGTCAGAAATGAAAACGGAGGCGGGTGGAGCCCTCTGACCATACTGTGGAATTATTTTGTCCATATTTGCTTATAGCTTTTAGATACAGATGAAACGGAGCAGTACCATTAGAGAATGTGGAGGCAGTGTAGTGTAGCTCAAGAGAGATTTGATCATAGGAGACGTCGAAGACATTTAAACAATGGCAGAATGAAATGAATTGGTAATATATAGTAATATATAGTGAAAATAGCTAAAAGAATTCTCCGTCCACATGTTGGGATGATTACAATGGGCATCTAAATGTACAACATTAAACTGAGGCATTCTCTGCGATTTTGCACAACTTGCTTTGGAGCAACAAAAGCAACACTTTATACAACTTTTTTTTCACATATCTAGAAGTCCTCCCCATGTATACAATACCAGTGGAGCTTCCCTATAAAGTAAACATTTAGCAACACAACTGAAAATCCCCCCCGCTCCTGTTTAAATACTAATTAAAAAAATAATAATCTTGGAATGAGGCTCACTGAGGCCATGCTATTGTTGGTTTGTTAATGTTTGCCCTGTGCAGACATCCATGACGGCGCTCTGATATGAAGGGTAAATGTTTCTTTTATGTTCTGTGTTGTGTCTTTCTCCCCTGGGCAATTTCTACTGCTCAGCTCTGTTGTAAAACAACACAGACTCCTTTGCTTGCTCGTGGCACTGCCATAACAGAGCCAATCTCTTGTGCAACGCTAGTCATATATTAATCAAGATTCTGTTACAGCATTGCCCATTTCTCACCTCAAATATTTTCAGAATTTTTTTTAGTGTACTGTTTCTCTGTGAAATAAAAAGCTTTGTGACCCGGCCGCCATCTTGAAAACAGTTGAGCCAAAAGAAAGCACCAGCCTTAGTGAGACAGGTATTTCTGTTTGTGTACCAGATTTGGTGTATATAGTAGTAGCTGTAGCTAGTAGGAGTAGGTGGTCGAGAAGACTCTGCAACAGAGTAAAATAAAAAAAATTTTAAACCTTATATTTATTTAACTTTCCTATACTTTAACTTTTTGTTATTCTTTTTTTTTTTTACACACTTTAGTAATTTTACTTGTTGCATCTCGGTATCAACGGCACCATGAGGAGTTTGTTTGTTTTGGGTTTTCATTGTTTCCTTGTTTCCTCCTCGCCTCGTGTGAGATGTCTCGCTTAACTTCCTGCTTTTGTGTGTTTTCCCAACCGTTTTCTAACACACCTGAGTTCCATCAGTTTATTAGTTCCACCTGTGTCCAATCTGCCTCTCTTGTGTATGAGTCCTTTTGCTCCCCTTGTCAGTCTGTTGTTCCTCCCTGTGCCAAAAAGTCTTGCCTGTTTTCAGGGTCTGTTACCCAGTGTCTCAGTGTTCCTACTTTTGGATTTGTCTTTGTTGCATGACTGTTTTTTGGACTGCTTGCTGTAAGTTAAATCACCCAAATCATCCTGCCGCCATATCTATTAATTCTGCGTTTGGGTACAAACCTCCTGAATTGTGACACAAGGTTTTCTCCTAGGTGGTGTTGTCCCAACAGTACCGACCCCTCCACAGAAGGATCCTATAATGAAACTACCAGCTACTTCTGCTAATGAGTGTTTTTAACATACCTTCTGCCAGTGGGCATAGCTTCCTCCAGTAGGTGATGGCGCCCTCCTGGGTGTACTGGCCGACAGTGGTCTCCAGCAGGAACAGGGGTACGCCACAGGTCACCACAAATACCAGATATGGCACCAGGAATGCTCCTGAATTTACAAAGTATACAACAATGTACACATCTACCACAGAGTAAGAATCATAGTTAGCATCATATTTGCGTACCCCCTCCATTTTTGTAGCAGAGGTAAGGAAACCTCCACACGTTCCCCAGGCCGACAATATTTCCTGCCACAGCCAAGAGAAACTCCACCTTACTGGCCCAATGTCCTCTCTCCTCCACCTTCGCTTGCCTGTGTTTTGTTGCGCATTTTTTATTCATCATACCCAAAAGCTCAGTCTGAACCTGATCGTCCTCTCAACCCACATGCTTTGTATCCAGGTCTTGTCTGTCTTTATATTCACTAATTATTGTGTAATGTAATGTGCAACTGCCTGACAGTTAATGAGTTCTCAGTGGAAATGAATTATCTCCAGGATGAGCATGAATTGCAGTCTCTAAACAAACAAGTGATTAGACAAGTCCAAGTTTCTTGTTTCCTGAACTGACATTAAAGGAGAAGTCCAGTATTTTGCACTTTGAGCCCATTCCTGGTTGTTTATGATGAAAGAGAGTGGTTAAGACCAAAATCTTGACGATTGCTCCTTCTCTGACAATTTGAGAGAATTTGGCTTTCCCCTGCCTGGCTTAACAATGCTGTCTATGGCCATGTGTAAATCTGTCCTAAAACCACCTTAAACGTTGGTTTTCAAAGCCATGAAACTCACCCAGTGGTCAGTGGTGTTCCTTGATGTTCCCACATAAAAATCGTAGCAAACTGTGGTTTCCATCCGTGTTTTTGCTATTCATCTGGATTATGGAACTATTTCTTCAGCTGCCTCACACCCGTGTGTATCCCGCTGCGGAGTGAGCAATTAATGGACAGCTACTTAACAGCAAAAGCAAACTAGCACGACAACACTGCCAAACGTAAGTATGACCATGAATATATAAAACTGTGTGGACTTTGATGTAATGACAAAGGAAATCTGGACCCTGTGGCTGTACCAGTTGGGAACCACTGTGTTGGAGTACTTTATTCCTTTGACTTGCTCAGGCATTAAATCACTCCCATAAATAAAGTCATTTATATTCTGATTATTGGCCTCTGTTTATCACTGTTGCACATAGTTAGGCCTTTATGTCCTGTAAACTGTGCAGTAAAAAAATACAGTTAATCTTTGTGATGATCCTCATTTACTTTATGGTTGTTTAACTCTATTTACAACAGTTTCCAAAGTCTCTTTATACATCTCTTTTCCATTAGGACCAACTAAATTGTATAAGTGCTGTCCAAAGTCTTCACTCCATAGCTGCAGTATATTCTGTGATATCATGCGTGCAGAAGTCTCACTTGCAAATAATTCCAGTTATTGACAGTTGTAATAAAATGATTCATTCTTTATTCAGTGCACCTTCTTTAGAAATGACAGTAGTAAGCACATAATCCACAGTTAGGAAACAAACATTGCTTTGCATTAAGTGCACTCACTCAAACTACTACTCTACTTTACACTATTTGTTTTTTCAGTTTAATCTGTTTATGCCCTTCAAAAAAGAACACTTTACATCTTTTTAAAATCTAAAATCTAGTGATCAACACGTAGATTTGTTTGACCTGCAAAACATTTGTAATCACATCGACCTAAAGCAGAGAAAACCACAGCAGACCTAACAACAAGCAAAAGACGCCTGTGAGTGTAATCTGTCCAGCTCCACTGGTGTCAGTGCTCCTGTCTCTTAGCTGCCTCTGCTGGCCGGACGTTAGATGGCAGCGCTTCATGTTTCCTGCCGTGTCCCACACCAGCAGCTCAGCCTGAGCAGAGCAGCAGCTGGACGTGTAACCCACCCACAGTGGCTGAGATGATCCCAAAACCCATTCAGATACATTCAGAGGAGGGTCTCCTCTCTCTAATCGGGCCTTGTGGTGGTGATGGTGGTGGTGATGGCCTCCACTGGTTGTCTTGTCCCTGAGTGCCTGTTGCTGGTCTGGGCCAGGCTGGGCCCCTCCCAGGCTGTCCTCTGTGGGCATGGGGCTGTGGAATAAAGTCATAATGCCCTCACCCTTCTGCAGCTGGAGGGCAGCGAGGCCGGAGCCCCTGTCTGACACGACCAGAGATACGCTCCAGCTAGATTCATTGCAAATGGAAGGACAGGTAGACTGTACTCGAGCAGCGGAGCAGGATGGTGGGGACGTGTCTGGATCCTACAAGAGAAAGAGGAAGTGATGTCAGCTGTACACAGAAAATTCAATAAAAAGAGTTTACAGTAAGATGAATTAATGTTATGTATGTACAAAAACCCCCACAAGGGACTAGTTTTCAGTGAATGCTCACCGGGGGGACCACAGTCAAGTAGGCCACTGCGTAATTTGAGTCTGGAGAGTCAAGAGCGCGCACAGTGAGTGTAAGGGTGACAGTAGCTCCTGCCTGAGCTGTGGCTGGAGTGTAGAGGTCCACCTGACCACGGAAAGACCCTTGCTCTGCAACATGGAACCTGAGGAACAGAAACTTAATCTTAAATAACAAAAATACCCCCGTAGTTAAAATTCTATACTTCATTATAACAGTTTTCAAAAGATTACAAGTGTTGCTGTTCACTTAGAGGCTGAGCAAGACTTTTTTTGTGCAGTACCTGTGAGGTCCTCTCTTATGAAGATATCCACAGTCGTCATCAGCAGTCAGACTGAAGAGTCGGGCCGGGCCGTGGTTCAGGATGTCAAAGTCCACCATCGTGCTGTGACCAGGCACCAGGCGGGGCACAGACAACACCTGAAGAGATAGAAACATGCAGGCTATTTAACATCATCACAACAAGAGCATGTCAATATGAGGTACATCAATGTGAAACTGTATGAATCATAAAATCCACCAACACAGAGTTGAATGAAAACTTGGAAAAGGAAGTAAAAAGACAGTTATTCTTGATATTTTGAAAGGTGGGACATTTTAACTCTGACTGACGTTGGAGCACAACCACCAGTTTTTGTTTCCAACATTGTTTTCCATTGCTACGGATGAAGCAGCGGCAGTAATTGATCAAGCTGTAAACACATCACTGACACAGTGTTGTCATGGAGGAGGTGCATTTATTAGTCTGCACTCTCTCCTGAGGGAGAGTCGCTAACTAGTCTGTCTGCTGCTTGGTGCTGGGCAGGGATCGATTAGCGGATTCGTCACAGCTATGGTGTCTGTTACATCTACTCAACCAAACCAGTAAAGTTGCAGGCCATAAAATTAAAAGGCACAGCCTGAGTCTTGTTTAGCATCACCTGTATCCGAACATGAGTGGGCTGAACCATCTCTGTGGAAACCCTCTCCAGCTTGTTTCCTCTGCTGTCTCGGCCTGTTAGTCGAACACAAAAGGGGACTCTGGGAACGGAGTCCACCCATCCCACCAGCTCCTCCACAGAATAGGACGATGACGAGGTGGAGGAGGAGTTCAGCTTCACCTGCTGGAGGCTCTCCCCGTCGGCTCCCAGCAGCGTCACATGGCTGAAAGATGCCTCCTCGTCTGGAGCCAGGCCTGTCACAGTCAGCACCAGAAAGGCAGGAACACCTGGGAAATTAAATAAGAAACAAAGCTTCTTTTACTAAATGGCAGGCACATCCCTGGTTGGAAGACTCACTGTACACTGTCACTGTCGATCGCTTACCTGCTATTGGACTGCCCTCCACTCTGGCCAGCCCTGGGTGTGTCTCATTAGTTACAGTGGCAAAGTAATACAGGAAATCTACACTGCTGTCACCTGTAGGTGCGGATCAAAACACAAGCCTTTTCTCAGTTCCAGTGCGGTCATGTAATTATCTGTCAGTGGATTTAATTGATGTCAAACATGTTTTATTTGTTTTACCTATCACATTAAATGTGAGGTGTCCGTCACTCTTGGCTTGGAGTTTCCACTGGCCTGGCTGTAAAGGATGAAGCAGGCTGATGCGGTACAGACCCTCGAAGTGCTCCAACTCTGCCAGAGGGCCCTCCTCGCTCAGAAGAGACTGGCTTTGGTCTAACAAGCAGAGGAAGATGAACAGCTGGGCTTACGTATTTATTCAAATGCAAAGATGGGTAGTTGTATTGAAAGACTGCACAAGGAAGTTCAAAGTGCAGTTCACAAACTGTAAAACCCAGAGTACAAAATTACTGCCGGGACACAAGATAAGATAAACCTGTATTGAATTCAGCCGCCGTTTACAGTTTATACATATAAATTTATAATTGCCAGACAGTTACCTGATGGACTGGTGAGGATACATTCTGTCAGGATGCCAGTGACATGTAGTGTGACATTTTTTACTGAGCTGTCAACTTTGAAGGAATGGGAGGACATCAGCTCTTTGTCACTTTCCACGTGGAGGAGGGTCACCTGAAGAGTAAAAAGGAGAACTGTTCTCAGCATATCTGGAGAATAAATCACATGTTTCCGCTTCACAGAAATTTTACGCGTCTATAGTCCATGTTTATATGATAAAAATTGATCACAAAATGCAACTTGTTTGTCACAGGAGTCTTTGGCAGAGATGTAAATGTACCTCTTCACGTCACAAACCAACAACACTGCCGTCTTTGCCTTAGGAGCTCATTTGTTTTGGTTCAACTGCGTAACATGATGATGATCATCAAAGGATCTTGCTGCTGTACCTTGTCAGCGGCTGTGTTATCCTCCACTATGGTAGAGACCCTGTGGATGTCAGAGTTGCTGGTGAATATTGTCAGTCCCCCTGACAGGGAGGACAAGGATGAGTAGAGAGCGAAACGATCCGGGGACAAAGGTTCCTTGCTTCTACTACTCCTCCTCCTCCTCCTCCTCCTCCTTCCTCTGCTCTCTGATGTGTAGTTGGGGTCCTCAGTAAGGAGAAATGTCACCTGTGGGAGAGACAGCCCAAAATATGACCAGTGGCTCGTGCTAAAACACGACTTGTTTGATTGCAGTCCTCTTGTACAGTTTGTGAGACACAAGATGGGCACCATCTTAAGATGCAAGTTACATAACGCTATTCCATTTCTTATATGAGTATGTATATAGTATTATCACTATCTGGAAACATAGACAACTTCTTCCTGATTTATAAAATCAGTTTCACTGTCATGATGTGTTCGAATTGTTACTGTCATCATGTGAAGCTTTTTTTTTGTTTTTGTTTTTTTATCAGAGCTGTTACATCCAGATGTGTTTTATGTAGATGTAAAGAATGAGAAAATGGCCCCTTAGATCACAACCCCATGTGTGCGACACTGAAGATAATGTAGCTTTTATTAGAGAGGGATCCTCATTATAATGAAAACCTACCTTGCTCTGTTTCTCAAGTGCGAGGGCCTTCACCGCATCAAACAAGTGGGCATCTTTCGGAGAGGCATCAGTGAATACGAAGATCTCTGACAGTGGTGGACTGTGAGTGAGCGCCAGCTGAAAACATGTGCATAACGTGCATAGATGTTCACATGCTCATACACACAACTGATCACTTTAATAAATAAAAAAAAAACAACAGCATCTTAATTTACCTGAATGGCAGAGAGACACATCTCTGGTTCATCTCCTCCTCCCAGAGCCATGAGGTTCTCCATGTACTGCATAAACTGGTTTGGGTCATCGCTCTCATACACTGGTCCGAACTCTGCAGAGTACAGGAGATAGAGATGTTAGATTTTAGATTTTTCATCTGTGCACTAGTACTCTGTAGTGTAGGCCTACTGACTTTAGCCATAATAAGGACAGTCCCATATGACCCACGCCAATCAACCTGTCAGTCATTCACCATATTGTCAAGTGTATTTCTTTGTTGCTGTCAGGTGGGCTTTAAGGGCGCCCAAATTCTTTGAACTTCCTCTCATAACCAGGTTTTAGAATCACAAGAGCTCCTGAATTATTATAGTAACTAGCCTTAAATTCAAGCTGATTGTTACACACTCACTTGGGTCATGGAAGGGCACAAGCAGAAAGGTGGCAGGCTGTCCAGGGCTGCAGGCCCGGCTCTGGATGATAGAGTGGGCACGGAGACGAGCAGCAGTGATCTCCTCAAACATGCTGCCTGTGGTGTCAATGACAAACACCAGTGCAGGGACCTGCTTCACACTGAAGAGCCTGTCGAAGGAAGTTTAGAGGGAAATAAAGACATACCTCAAACACTCAACAGCTTTAAATCATTAAATAACATGTTGTTAAATTGAACAAGTCCTGAACTGAAGAGCCTTCTGTGCTGTCTCTTTGGGGAAATACAATAAATACCTATAAAACAGTTGTCAGAACCTACCTGAGGAAGGCTTTATGGCCCACGGTGTCTCTGAGGTCTCTCAGTACACTCAGGGTGGCCTCAGTAGCCAGCCTGGCAGCCTCCAAGTGAAGATAATGGTGAGGGGAGAAGAGAGGAGAGGTGCTGTCCTTGTTGATGCCCCCTTTGGCCCCCATGTAGCGGCTACTGTCCAGAATACCTCCATGACTACATTTGCCTGAGGAAGACATAGTCTGTTTGAAGTTTTGTGAAGTGTTTTTTAAAAGTAAAAGTCAGTATTGAAATGGCTTTTACTCGAAATGGCTGAAGTTTCACTGACGTACCGTGAGGTTTTGGAGGGTAAGTGCTGAAGTAGCCAGTGGTGAGCAGCTGGGTGTCTTGCTGTGTGTTTGTCAGTCTTGGCAGGAGGTTGTCTCGACAGGTGGTACTGAAGCACTCCATACAGGTGGGAGTTTCTTCTGTGGACACAAAGGAAGAGGAGTTAGTCTGTTGTAGTTTGTGAGGCTCCAAATCATTACTGCAGTATCTTAAGCAACCCATATATGTTGCTATGTTTGGGCTTTGGGATTGAAGGCCTTTTCTTCTTTAAGTTCGCTATGTGAGTTTTAGTACAACATAGACAGATAGCTAAACTTTATTGTCTGCCAGCAGCTGATTAAAGCAGGTTAAAGTGCATTGTTTATGTCAGATTGATGTCAGATTTCAGATTGTTTTTCTGGGTCAGTGGGACTTTGCAGCATCTGCCTGATGACAGAAACTGGTGGGAGTGGTGGAGCTGGTGAGAAGGCTCCTCTGTGATCAGTAATTTGAGGTGAACTGATTATTTTGCTGGCCTGATTAGTTACACAGTAGAATTTTGTTTTGTGTTTGGTGGTGAGAGTGGCTTGTACCGGGATGAAATACTGGAGGTGAGAATGGATTCAATGAGTGAGCTGTAAACCAGAGACCAGAGTTAAAATGTTGTTGCTGACATGAACAGCCCTGAGCTTCCTCAGCAGGTGGAGGCGCTGTTGTGCTTATTTGTAAACAGAGTCAATGTGCTGTGGAAAGGACAGACAGGTGTCTACGCGTAGGACATCAAAAGAGCACATGGATGGGTGGATGAAATGTATATATACTCAAAAGGGAATATTTGTACATCACATCATCTAAGGCTGCAAGTTTTGAACTTCTCAGATCCTGTCATGCCTCACTTGTTCTCCTCCCTCCTTAAGCCACATGCCTGCAGTGTCAACAAGGTCTTCTGCAGAGATGTTTCACTATGGTCATTAACATACACAGCAGTCAGAGTTTCTGCTGTTTAGTGGCCAGATTATCTGTGTTGCCAGGTGTGGTTGTAGAACGAGTCAGATTGCTGCCTGTTTTAACTGCCTTTCCACTGACAAACCACTGACCTCTGATCTAGTCGGCTTAGCTTTGAGTCAACCTGCTTTGCCTTTGTGTCTGCATTTGGGTCCACATAATCCTCCACCAGAAAAGGAAAGACAAATGTTTTACTCTTACAATCATTCACAAGAAAAATAAAACACTACGGCTGTCAAGGCCATCACCTGTGTTGACTTTGATAATCATGACATACTGCAGTAGATAGAAATTACACCACAGGAAAAAGTACATGTCAAGAAGCTGAGAGTAAAAAGAATACTCTATATAAACATACAGTATGACTCACATTTTGCTACTGTACAGCAATACAAGTTGGCATATCATGAACTCGTAAAAACGTAAAACTGAACGCTGAGCAGCTAATGTTGTTAAGACATCCTATATATTACACTGTATAGATTAATTTATTTAACCTATATATAACCAGGTAAGTCCCATTGAGATCAACAGTCTCTCTTACGAGGGAGACCTGGCCAAGAAAGCAGCATACGAAAAAGTTACAGCCAAGCCACAACACAATAAAAAACAGAAAAGATACACATTAACATGTATAAATATTAGAGCACCTGTGCACAATGACAAGACCCAACCGATTCATTCATCCTTGTACTCATGAGAGCTTTAAAATCAGGCAGAGAGACCAGTTCACTTAGTTTTTAAATCTGTTTGAATGTTATTTCAAGTGAAAGGAGCAGAGCACATAAAAGATATCTTTCCCAGCTCAGTCTGAGCACCAGGAACAACAAAAGACAACAAACTAAGTCTTGAGATCTCAGACTGTGGCTACAGGCAGATCTCTGTACAAAGTACAAAATGCACGAAGGAAGTTTACCCAGTATGACTTTATGAAGGAAAAAAAAACAGTGACTGAGCCTATGACAGGTCAAAGAAGGCCATCAAGCCCTGGAATAAAGTGTACAGTGATGAGTGAGGGATTTACAGTTTGTAACAAATCTCAGTGCACTATGATGTGCAATATTTAACAAGTGCAAATGATGTGCAGATGCATTCATGTCCAACAGATCACCATAATCTAGAACCAGTAAAAACATAGCAGCAACCAGTCTTTTCCTGGCCTTCTGAAATAATACCTGAGGTTTATAAGACAAGGAGTCATCAAGCCAAATACTGAGATATCTGTAACAAGTGACAACGTCTAACTTCTTTCCCTGAGCAGTCAGAACATCAGGAGTGTTCACAAGCTTGTTCCTAGCGTTTCAGAAATGCAATTCTGCTGACAGTTGATGATCATCGCCCAGCCCTAGGATCACTATTTGATGTAATAACATGGGCGCTAGTGTAATTGCAGATGTTCAAAAATTACCGTTGGCCACAGGGATGGCAGGCTCCTCTGGCTGCAGCAGGTGGAGGTAAATAGAGCGCTGGCCCATCTCAACCCAGTTACTGTGGCTGTAGAAGTCCTGGCATAACAGAAGTTTGAAAGACAAAGCATTACTTATCTTTTTGCCAGCACATTGACTTAATCGACATGTCAACATTTGGTCCATTTTAACATACAGATTAATATTCATGCAAACAGTGCAACAGAATGAATTGATTTACATCGCTGATTATGTTCTAATGACAAGATAACAAGATAAAAAGACAACAAACATCACGACTGACACAACTTTAATCAGTGAATGCATTTTATCTGAGCCTGCATCAGCACCATTGGGAACGCCACACCATTTTTTAGCCTCGACTGAGGAGAATCTCCACAGCAAATCTTTCTTTAACAATATTTTTGACTGTCAGGGCAAGTGTTAAACATTACAATTGTTTGACCTCTGCATTTAAAATTGTTATTGTCATATTCACATTTAGTTTTTATGGTATCTGGTTTTGTTGCCCTGTTACCTGCAGGGAGTGAAATAGCTGGCCCAAGCTGTGACGAGCACTCTGATACTCTTTGGCTCGTACTGAGAGCAGAGTCTGAGCCCAGAACTGCCGTAACATCCCCATGGCGCTTTCCATGCGCTCTGAATCAAAGTGGTACACCGGGTCAGACCTGGTGGAGCTCAGGAAGTCCATGGCTGCATTGGACTTCACCACCTCTCCAACAGCTCTCCAGAAGCCACGGCCCAGTCTGGCCTGGGAGGGATAGAGGCTGATTGTTTATCATTAGAATGATGTAGCTCAAATATCACAGTGTAATATAAACACAGCAGAAAGGCTCAAATTTTAATACAATCAAGCTCTCATTAACCCATCTGTGTAACAGCAGAAAGCAGGTCTTTTATACTGAATGTACAGTGAACATCCTGACAGCAGCTCACCTGTTCCTCTGCGTGGTTTGCCTGGTGTTTTTTGGTGGCCCTCAGAGTCTCCATGGTGACATTGAGAATAGCCTGCTCTGTGATGTACTGGTGTGTGTGTGAGTCCCAGGACAGCGTTAACACTCGAGACCAAAAGTTGGGGAGGAAGCCCGTGCATGGTAAAGCCAGGAGGAGAAGGTAAGCAAGGATAAACCAGTGCATCTGCTTTCCACTCCCTTCCCAAATTCTCCCTCTGCCCTGTGACATCATGTCCCGGAGATGAGCTGAGTAGGTCACATCATACCTGCATGTACAAAAGAGTGTTACAAAATACACCCATATCCAATTTGATAGGGCTAACTTTTATATTTGAGTGTAATAGTTTATAATTAACCCATTTTTAACTAACAAGTCTTTCAAATCTTGACAAATCTTTTAAAGTCTCAGTCTAATATTGTCTTTGGAAAGTTACCTGAAATAAAGGGTTGCGCCCTACTTACTATGTTACTGACATATCAATTAATCAATCAATCAGTTTGTTACCTGAAATTGTATAAGGTACAATTCCAGTGAGAGGTGATCCTGTCACTTCCTTCATTTTTTTGCATGTAATTTAGTCCCCATGTGCTTCCCCTTCCTCCCTGTGGCTCGTCATCCTTCCCCTCTTTAGTGTGTATTATATATTCTTTGCAGTATGCCTCTCTATGGTATCTGCCTTTGCAAGGCAACACTGTTTAGATTGTTCTTACATTGTTTTTAATTTTGATACTACACACCATGTGTGTATTACATTCGATGTACAATTATTTTATTTTATTTTTTTTTTATTTTATATACCCTTAATAGGGTATATAATACACACAGGCCTGAAACACACACATGCACAAACAGGGCCTTTTACATGCATTAAATGGAGAGATGTCAGAGTGAGGGGGCTGCCCATGGACGGGCGCCCCGAGCAGTTGGGGGTTCGGTGCCTTGCGGTTCCACCTCGGCAGTGCCCAGGAGGTGAACTGACACCTCTCCAGCTACCAGTTCACGCTCCATATTTTTGGTCCGGTCGGGGACTTGAACCGGCAACCCTCCGGTTCCCAAGCCAAGTCCCTATGGACTGAGCTACTGCCAATCCTGTACAGCTGTCAATATATACCCATACATATATTCATATATACATATTCTTTTTTCCATATGTGCAGAAGTGAAATGTGTATATAGTGTAAATAGTTTTGAGTGAATAGTTGTGTCTAAATTTGGTACTTTATATTTTATATTTTTTTTATCCTATAAGTATTCTGTTGTCATTCAACTTGCTTTTCTATCTGTGCTATTTAAGCTGCTGCAATGTATGAATTTCCCTGGTGTAAGATCAATTAAGTCTTGTCTTGACTTATCTTATGTGTATGCTACATGTAGAATATTTTCACCTCTGTACCTTTCCCTCAAACAGCCCGTTCCGACGGGGAGGGCTTTAACAGCTTCAACTTCCCATCTATGCTCACGTCAAAGCCACCAAGGAGCTGCTGGTCTACCGCTGCTTCAGTCAGTTAGTTTATGTTATTGTGTCACTTTGGTGAACTTGAACAAACCTGTTGAAATGCCTAAGTCATGCAATAGCAAACAAAACAAATGTTCAAGGCAGAAGTAGTCCAGTAGCTCCTGTGTTCAGTTATGTTAAATCACTGTTTTTCTAAATGGAGTCTGGCTTTAGAGAGAGCAATATAACGGCTTCATTCTTCTATTGAAAATCACTGTCTGACATTAAGTGAAAATATTCTAAATATAGTGTGCACTTAAACTGATATTGATTTTTTTTTAGGTGGCTAGAATATGTTTTGTTGCTGAACTCTTCACAGCAGTACATCGCTCAGCTTCCATGTCAGACTCCAGCCTGCTTTTCCAAACTGACATCTACTGTATCTAATACACACGACTATGGATAAATACATCATACAGCCCCACTTCTAAAAGTCTGAACTATCCCCTCAAGGTTGTTTTAGTTTTGAAGCTATGATTGTTCCCGGTAAGACATGTTGAAAATGTTAATTAAAAGACATTTATATGAAGTGACAAATCATCTCCAAATGAGCTCTTTAATGAGGCCAGATTTTATGTTGTAAAAAGCATTTTCCACTTGCTAAACGGATGAATGACATGACCTAACCCCAGTTGTTCAGTCATGCTTTGTGCAAGTTTGATCAGTTTGTGCTAGTCATCCATTTGTCCTTTACTGTCATCGCCCACTCCTCAACCCCCCCTGACAAAAAACCCCACCTCCTTCTCAGTCTTGCCTGTACAAAGGCTCCTATTGTTCTTTGTCATCTTTATTCAAATACAATACTTTGGTTTTTTGTTCTCATAGTCTGTGCTTTCTCAAGAGGGAGGCTGAAACAAAGCACGGGGCCTATAAACAACTGCTCCCCCTGCTCTGCCAGCCTCCATTGGCTGGCAAATAGGTTTTAACTGATTGGCGTGGTCTCTTAAACTGAGAGCACAAAGACTCCTCCTTTCACTCATTCTGCAGGAGTGACGCAATATGAAAAACTCATACACTCATATACGCAGTCTTTTATTCTTTTTTAACATATCTAATGAACATATAAAACTTGTGGTTCACTTTAAGTAAGTTCTCATCGTCTTGTGCTTTGTTTGCTTGTAAACAAACTAATGCATGTACAGTATATTGACTAGAACTTAGCTTCATACCAAACTTCCTCTAAGCACAATGCAATAATGTCAGCTACTTTATTATATGCAAACTACTTTTTCACCAAGTGCAAAATAAGTTCATGCTGTATTTTTTTAAATTATGGATTATATTGTATCACCAGATAACTACAAACTTTTGCTAAAAGTTATACTTTCTGCTCAAATTAAAAACAAACATGTACTCACCTCAGTTCATCTTGGTAGACTTTTGTTCACACACCACAGCACTAAACAGAGACGTTACAGTCCTGTGTGTGCAGATGAGTGACACACATGTACGTTCATAAGACAATGTAGACCCTCACCGCAACCTGTCAGCAGAGGAAACTGTGCATAGTATCACAGCATTCCTGTCTGCACACCAGAATTATTGAGTCTTCACATGTGTCTGTCCTTGGGCTCTTGTCTCTGGCCAGCTCCTCAGTAAGAAAATAACATCTAAGATATGAATGGAACAAGCACTTTGTTTAATTCGGATAAGAGTCTGGTTGACGCTGGGTGTGTGTCTTAGCGTGGGGGGCACACCATGAGGCAGAAGACATCTCGTCATGGCTCCCCTACAGCCTCGTGCCCCTCCTTACCCTCCATTATTGCACGGTGCATTGATTGACCACAATAGGGCCGCATATATTACCAGCCGGGGTGTTCAGCTCAGCTCAGCTCAGGCTTTCCCCAACCCCCCGGCCCTCCACCCATCACTCTCTCTTTTCCTCACAGAACCAAAAAAACACTGCTTTTCACAACTGCAAACACTACAACCTTTTCCTCTCTCCTTGGTTACCCACACATTTAATAGCAATGCAGAGAAGGACATCAGTTGCTAGCCAACGCTAGGGACAGTGTTGAACTTCAGTTTGTTGGACTGAATGTTGTGAAAGAAGACGAGGTGAATGATTGGGGTACTGTTAAGCTCTGGTCTTCAGCTGCACAATAACAATTTAAAAAACATATTGTATTTGGGTTAAGAAGTGGAAAAAAGACAAGAGGAAAGTTTGATGCAGCAGGTGTTGTTTCATTGCAACCCCTTTGCAAACCACAGTTGTTTGTATCCATCTGATGAGTGATTCAGACAGTGAAAGTAAATCAGTGGGAGGCTTAACCACACAGAATCACAGCACCACAGAAGGATTAATGAAAACAGGGTGCAATGCATCTAACTCCATGTGTGTGAAAAAGAAAATCCTGTCTAGGATCTACTCTGCTAAACCTCCCAGTTTACTGGAAGCGCGCTGCACATGAGGTTAGTGCGTATTTCCTGTTCACCTGTGGTAACCTGTTGGTTTCCGTGTTGACACTTTCTCAGACTAGTTTTCCTGCAGACAGTTGATGACCTAGTTTCATCTCATCAACCATGTACAAACTATGCACAAGACATATTCTTACCTATTTATCAGATTTGCTTTTATCACATGAATCCTCTATCATAATAATAATTATTTATTATTTTATTTATTTGTAGAGCACTTTTTATTATTTTGTATTTATTATCATTGTGTATTTATCTGTTTTTCTAGCTGATATATTCTTCTATTTTGTTACTTATTTTTAAATTTGTTTTAACTTATTTATTTCCTTCTGCAGCAGGGTTGGCTAGGCCACCTTTAAATGGGCTCCAGGTGTAGCTCATTCATGCTACTCTGTATATACACCATACAAATGCTTAGGCTGCAAAGACACTGCTTTTTATTTCCGTGGTGAGTTAAGCTGTTTTCTTTCTTTCTTTGATTTGTATGTTTTGGTGTCCTGTATGTGGCTTCTAAAATCTGTTGATGTTGCAATGTTGTAGGCCTGATTTTCCATGACGGCCAGCACACTGCGTGGGTTTGATGTCTCTCTCAAAGAGGTGAATGCCTGTTCCTGCCTTAAGTGAGAGCTGGTTTAACCCTTTCCATGACTGTTAAGGTAAAACTCATGACGTTCTCCTTTAATACTCCAGACACTCTTTTTTAATTTACATCAAGGTTTTTTTTTTGGTTAATTTTTTTTCTTGTTTTCATGCAGTGCTACTGCTGTTTTGCCTTGAGGTTATTTTTTTAATGTATTTAACTTTTGTAATAGTTTGTAAAAGGTTATATTAACAGTAGAGGAAATAGTTTCATCTCCCACCTGCCCATTTTACTGTGCTTTTGTCTTTGCTTTCAGGCTGAACCCTGACTGAAGAAGGAAGGGTTGGGGCCTGTCCAGGCCTGTCCTGTGTTTTCACCTTGCAATCAATCTTTAGTTTTGCGTGTGTGTAACATCACTCCCCTTTTTTGCATGGACTTGAGGGAAAGTCCTCAGTGCAACTCTAACAAAGGAACTTGTTACCTTAAACCTTACCTTAGTAAGGTGGTGTGGTTGAGTTGCTAGATGTGATGCATTCATTTAACAAATGTGGATGGTTGTCACAGACATGACCCTTTGTGAGCCTGCAACGTGTGGACACCCGGTGGAAATGAAAATTATTATTATTATTATTATTATTCTGAGAAAATGTCACAAGAATTTTCTTAGAATTTCGTCACTAGGAGCAACTCTTAGCACTAGGAAACTTTGTGAATACGGCCCCAGGAACATAAATATAGAACAGAAATTACAACAAAAATATGAAAAAGATACAATAAAAATGCTTTAATAAATGTGTGCAGTAACTCTTAGAGTGAAGGAGCTGAAGGATCTGCAGAAACACTGATCAAGTGATGGACAAAAGTTCACAGCATAGAGCATATGTGCAATGCACAGGGACAACAGTCTAATTTGAACGTAGTATTTCATTGCAAATATGTTTTATAAACTTTTTTCCTTTAAATCGTGCTCATGCCAGGTGAGGTGCAGGCTGCAGATGAGACTGCGCATGCGCACAGCGGAGAAATTGCAAAACAGACAAGCAACAGAGAAACAAGACTTTAGTTTCGGTTTCATTTTTGATCAGACTGGCCATTTCAAGACGAAAACAAAGAAAACGCACCGTCATTTTGGTTTTCAGAGCCTACAACACCCGAAAGAAACCACATATCGACTCGCGTTTCGTATTTGTTTACTTGTTGAATGGGATAAATCTGGTGACGCTCTCCACAGCTGTGCGTGTGACTTTCATGACGAGCAGCATTCCGTGGTGACGAGTTAGTGGGTGGGAAAGGTGAAGTGGCAGGTAGTTTACAGGGCAAGTGACGGTAAAGCCACACCTGTGTAACCTGTAGGCGTGGTTTGGGTTTGACTGTATTTCCCCAACCAGAAGCCTTGTGTATTATTCCTCTGCAGACGCTTCCAGCACTCTCTTCTTACAGGTAGGCCTCTGATATCTTGTTTTCATGACTGTAATATAAGTTGAATGTTTAAAGTAGTCCAGTACAAAGGCCAGAATGTCTGTGACAGTGTGAACCAGGTGAACAGTATGCTGATCTTTAAAGACTCTCCCGGTCCTCCTGCCGTCCAACATTTACACCTGCTGTCTTTTTGTTTCATGCAGACTCTCCCCTCACAGCAATTTCTAGCTGGAGTTAAAACAGACACACCCACAAGTTAAAAACAATGTAAATAACACAGAGGCTTCAGGTTGTGATGTATTATGAACATTTATATATATATAAAATAATAATCTTTATTTATAAAGCACTTTCCAAAACAGAGTTGCAAAGTGTTTTACATGTCAATAATTAAAACAGACAAGACATGAAAACAACTTTTAAAAGAACTGATAAAAACACTTCAGTGTTTAAAAAAAGACAGTAAAATCAGCACAGGCTCTCCGATAAAAGTCTGTCTTAAGAAGTGACTTAAAAGAGATTACTGACTCGGCCAACCTGATTTCCTCGGGCAGATTGTTCTAGAGCCTCAGGGCCCCGACAGCAAACGCTGTCACCTTAAGTTTTCAGCCAGGCCTCTTGAACTGACAAATGACCTCTCCCCGAGGACCTCATTTGATATTCAAGTTTTCATTTTTATTTTTCACTCACACCCAGTGTATTCATACACTTGTGCATTGGCCTCTGTCTGAAAGTCTAAATGCTCATATTTATAGCCTTACTCAGATCAGCTGACCTCACCCATATCATACTGTGTCACATGTGGTAATAGTGCCAAGTACAAACAACAATACAAAAACAGACAGAACAATACAAGACACAAACTGCAAAACATAATTAGCACCATAGAGTAGGAAGCACCAGATTAGTCAGACTGCTTAACTGATGCTGTCTCAGAACCTGTTTTAGTTTGAGTTTGAAGTGATAAAAATCAGGATCCAGTTTGACTTCTGTGGGTAAAGAAGGGGAACCTTAAAATTTCCATTGGCTGAGCCAGAAGCTCTAAGTGGAACCACAAGGTCACTGAGCACCTGGGGAGCCTGATTATGTAGGCATTGTGCAAGCAAATCAAACCTTATTTAGTCTCTGAAGAATGTGGCAATGATATGCTCTTATTGGTTTCCTGTCCAAATTTAAATTGTTGATTGTGTATCATCATAAGAGGGTTAGTTATCGTAGATTTTGCTTGTGACTAAGAGGTTAAACTGTAAAGAAATATAGCATGCGTGAAACTGTTTGCAGCATGAAATAGGAGACAGTCTCTGATAAGTCTAAATGTATGTGTAGTACGTACAGTGGTTGCTCTGCTGTTCCTTTTTTAGAAAGTTTAATTTGACTTTTACCTTCATTTTTACAGCACTAACTTTCTCAGCAGTGAAACCTGTTGAACAAGCACGATGGTGAACTGCTGTGGTCTGCTCACGGCTAATAAGGAACCAGGTACAGAGATGTTAGATTACACAGGCCTGTGATTTGTAAATGATGTTTTATTCATGCAAAAGGTGGATTTCCTAACTTTTAATAACCACAAAATCTCACAGAGGACTGTCCTGCACACTTCTCATTATATTGACTGTTCAACCACACTGACCTCTAGTAACTAAAAACAGCTTTGAACAATACCGTACAGTTTCCTTGGCACTTTCTGTTCACTTATGTACATGTGCAAAATATGGTTGTGGCCGTGGATTTGTTGCCCGGTGTGTGCTCTCCCTGCAGCAGTGTGTGTTTAGGCCTCACAGTGCCAGGAAGAGGCTTTTATACAAATATTTAAAACTGAATATACTGTGTTCACATGTATGCTAACGGGGAAGGATAAAACCATGAATAAAATGATTTCACATGGTCTTTGTTCGTTGTGTGTCCTTCTGTGTCAGTTCCTCTGAAAAGCATCGAGGTGGAGGTGGAGGTGAGGGACCATGTGGCTACAGTGGTCTCCACTCTGAACTATGAGAACAAGGAGGACAAACCAATAGAGGCAGTGTTTGTCTTCCCTCTGCCTGGAGATGCTGCTGTCTGTCATTTCAGCGCTAAGATTGGACAAAAAGAGATTGTAGCTGAGGTGAAGGAGAAACAGGAGGTGAGCTGGACAGTAGAGACTTACTCACTATAATGGAGCTTAAAAACACAGTGAATGTTGCTCACATGTGTCGTCTGTGCTCCAGGCTCGTGAGGAGTATGATGATGCACTGAGCTCCGGTCAGCAGGCCTTCCTGTTGGAGGAGAGTGAGCAGAGTCCAGATATATTCTCTCTGAGTGTGGGCAGTCTGCCTCCAGGAGAGAGCGCCTCCATCAGGCTGGAGTACGTCACTGAGCTGGCTGTGCAGGCTGATGATGGGCTGAGGTTTTGTCTGCCTGCTGTGCTCAACCCTCGCTACCAACCCCAGGGTAGGAAAAACAGCCAACACCTTCATCATGGGGCCCCTAAGCCTCAGCTTAGTGCACACCACACCTGTCCATTTATTGTAACAATCACACACCTTGCGACTACAGAGCTCTTGCCCTGCAAGAGCTGCTTTTTCAAAAGTCTATCACTTGTTTAATGTATTTCTGTTGACTCTGGTCTTTTGAAAGAGGGCTGAGATGGAAATGTTGTGCTTGCACTGACTCCTAGACAACTCCCATTGTCTTTGTGAACTTGCTATCTTTAGCATTTAGCATCAAAGCACTGCTGTACCTGTACATACTGCCCACAGATCAGCGAGCATGGCTGTAGAGCCTTGGTGTTGTTTTAGTTTTACTGGTAACTATTGTTAAGGTTAGATGTGTTCCTTCATGTACTGTCTCACTGCTGCTTAAATGTAGTTTAATTATACTTGATTGTTTTTTTCAACTTTTTTTGTCATTTTCACCTTTTAATGGGACATGACATGCATCAGAGACCCCCCCATCTGGAATCAAATCTGCAACATTGCGGTTATGTGTCATGCACTTTTCCTGCTCAGCTACCCAGGCACTCCAGATAACAGCGTTTCTCACTTGTTCACAGGGAGTGAAGGTGCCAGTGTCAAGGTGACCTCTGTTCCAGCCTCTCTGGTGCCCTACAGTCTGTCTGTCTCTGCCCGAGTGTCCTCTCCTCGTCCAGTCTCTAAAATAGAGTCCAGCTGTTCCCTGGATCCTCTCCAGTACCTCAACACAGAGCAAACCCAGGCCACGGTAGCTACAGTGCTGATGTGTCTGCTGTGTGTGATTGTTCCTCAGTACTGAGAACAAGATGTATATGACTTCATTTCTATTTATGAGTGTGTTTTGTGGACTGCAGGTGAAGTTGGCTGCAGGACACAAGTTTGACAGAGATGTTGAACTGCTGATTTATTACAAAGATGCCCACCAGCCCACTGCTGTGGTGGAGGCAGGACAGGCATCTGCCAAGCCTGGTGAGTGCAATTTAGTGAAGGTGTGACTTAATATATAAAAGATAAATTATCCTCATCATCCAACTGATGAGTTACACATGTTGTAATAAATAATAAAAGCCAGATTTTTGGTCATTTGTCTGTGTCTCCTCTGTGTTTCAGGCACTCTGATGGGTGATCCAGTAGTGATGGTGAGCCTGTACCCTGAGTTCCCCCCGGCTGTGATGTCTTCAGTCGCCTCATGTGGAGAGTTTGTGCTCTTATTGGATCGATCTGGAAGTATGAGGGGGGAACGTATGAAGAGTGCCAAGGTATTCATCATTTGCTATTTCTATCATTAAATCATTCAGTGTCCCCCTCACACAGCAGCCTTCATTGTCTGCTCTCTCTTCCCTGAAGGATACTCTGCTGCTCCTGTTGAAGAGCTTACCAATGGGCTGCTATTTCAACATCTACAGTTTCGGGTCCAGACATGAACACATCTTCCCGTAAGCCACTCCCTCAAGTTAATCGGTCCAACAAATGTGTTCCTGACTGTGGTGTTTCACGCTTGTACATCTATGTGTTTATTGGTGACAGTAAGAGTGTGGAGTACAGCCAGAAGACCATGGAAGAGGCTCTGAAGAAAGTTGGGGAAATGACGGCTAACCTGGGAGGAACAGAGATCCTGAGGCCCCTCCAACATATTTACAGTCAGCCCTGCATTCCCAATCAACCCAGACAAGTAATACACACACGTACAGTAACGCACATAAATGTTCAACAGATTCTAAAATAATATTTTGCTGGTAATGATACTATACCACTCAGTCATCAAAGCAGAATTTTCAGCTGTTCTGTGTTTTGACTTTGCATGTACAGTCCTAAACTAGCACGTGTGTTTGCTTGTTTCAGATTCATTCTTACCACACCTTGTTCTTTACACTTTATCTTTAAAACCACTTGTGTTACTGTAACAACAATCTAACACAGCTCTCAGAGAGAGTTGGATGTCACATGCTTCATGTTTCTGGGTGTGATGTAACTTATAGTGACATGTAAACTCTCCTCTCTAGCTGTTTGTCTTTACTGACGGAGAGGTGGAGAACACCAAAGAAGTCATCAGTCTGGTGAAGAAGAATTCAGGTTCCCACAGGTGAAAATACAAAAACACAAAACACAACAACCACCCACAAAACTCTGAGTATATGTCCTATGTTATAATGCTCTGTGTACTGTGTAGGTGTTTCTCTTTTGGGATTGGGGAAGGGGCCAGCTCTGCTCTTATCAATGGGTTGGCCAAGGAAGGAGGAGGTCACGCTCAGTTCATCACAGGGACTGACAGGATGCAACCTAAAGTAGGAAATCACAGTCATTATGTACATATTGAATAAAAAATGCAATTTGAACTAAAGAAGTGATTATAAATGTCAGTAAATACATTTTATAAAAACTTTGTGCCTCTGCCAAACTTTTTTGAAACCGTTTTTAATCAGGTGATGCAGTCGCTGCGATTTGCTCTGCAACCAGCTGTGGTGGACATCTCAGTCAAGTGGGATGTGCCAAAGGGAGTCTCTGTCACTGTTCTCTCTCCACCAATCACAGCACTTTTCCAGGGTCAGAGGTCACTGATTTATGCCCAGCTGACTGGACAGGTAGGAGCAGCACCATCTCGAAGTGAAATACCTGTGTGATCTGATTTTTTTTTTCCTTTTCTTTTTTAGCAAATTTATTTATTTTAAACTTATCTATTTATTCCATCTGATATGTGTACTAAATAATAAACATGTTGTCTGATGCTGTGATGCTTTCCCAGAGTTCAGAGGCAGCAGAGGGCTGTGTGACGGTGAAGTACAGCCTGGCAGGTCATCCCTCTCAGAACCAGCTCCACTTCAATCTCACACCTACAGAGGACACTGGGTAAAACAGGTTTTGGTCAGGTTAAGCTTTGGGTCCTGACATTACAAGTGTTGAGTTTAACTTAATTATTCACATGGAGTGAAATAAAACAGTAGACAGGAATAAGAAACATGATACTTTTTAATTAATCACCACCTCTGCTGCACATGCATGAACCAAAACAGCAGATGCCACCACCCCTCTGCTTGTAGTTGCACCCCCTCAGTTAAAACAGGGCCCAAAGTATTTTTCTTTCCCTAGGAATCAAACTCTGTATTGTCACTTTAAATCTCTGAATATTTGGATAGTGGATCATTTGACAGAACACAAATATGGAGCTAGTGTCCACCACTCACCTGGCTGACAGGCTTTTAGTGTAGCTCAGGCCTTTAGAGTTTTTGTCTGAGTTTCTTCTGGGTGCTTTTGTTTTCTGTCGCTGCTGATCCTGAAAAGGATACACTGAATGACAGTGAATGACAACACAATGATAGGGTTATTACAAATCTGTGTGCAGACGTGTTTACTTGTCTCTCCTGCCTGCAGATTAACAGTCCACAGGTTGGCTGCTCGGACTTTGATTCGCTCCCTGGAGATGGAGGAGAGAGAGAGCACAGGAGAGCAAGGTGAAGGAGTGAAGAAGAAAGTGGTGGAGGTCAGCGTCCAATCAGGAGTGAGCAGTGTCTTCACTGCCTTCATTGCTGTCAACAAAGGCGATGGCGAGGCGATTCAGGGACCTCTGGTGCGCAGAAATGTTCCAACACCCAGTGAGTGTTTCCAAGAAAAATAAAACAACAACAGTTAAAGTTACCATTACTTAAGAGCTGACCAGGAATCAGCATGTAGAAAAGCATGATGCTGTAATGTTTTGACATTTAGAAAATCATCAATCATTTATAAATCACTGAATTATTATTATACTCACGTTTGATTTAGGTTTTAGGGCTAGCATTTTTTTCTTTGCTCACATCATGTTTGTGTGCAAACATCTGGTCACATGTTGACATGACTGTGTGTTTCTCTTTTGAGTATTTTGAATATTTGAAAGACCTGAATATTTCAAATATTATTTTAAACAGCTTGTGAGTTATCGTAAAAAGCACAGACACCAGTTTAGTTTGATTGATATTTTTGCTTACTAATTCTGATGTCTTGATCTTGTGCTCTTTTTTTTCTTTTTGTAACTCAAAGGGATGATGGCCTGTAGTATGCCTATGCCTATGCCTATGATGCGGTGTGCTCCAGAGTCCTGTAATTCTTGGGCTCCAAGTAAGTATCAGTATAAAAGCTAAATGGGATTTTAACATGTATTTGTGCATTTCTTTCAATGCAGTATATAGACAAACACCGAGCAAACAACATTTATTATGGTATGTAGCAGTTGTTATGGCAGTCCTGGGTGAAGACAACATAGAAAATTGCCCAGGTCTCTAAACAGAATCATTGCACTGCTCAGATTTATTGAGAGCTCCCTCAAACAGCAGAGCCTTTTCCATTGCTTTGTTTTCCAGAACTGTCATTATCCCACATTAAAGAGACATACTGCACAGTTTCACTGGGTGGCACCTTGCTTCATAAGGATGACCACAGCCAGTGGGTTTATTCAGATACAACTGCATCTGTATTTTCAATGTCTGTAGAGTAGCTCTGTGCAGGGCCGACTGCTGAGGGGAGTAAACTGCACTGCAGGTGTTCATCATGATAAAGGAATGCATCACCAAAAAGTCTAATGTGGCTCCTGTGTGTGATAAATGTAGAAACCAATACTTAACGCACATTTTTGTTTATATTTCTCTTAAATGTCTTTAGTGATGATGAACCGCAGTATGGGACCACGTCAGAGTAAGTAAAATGCTGAATGGGAGTGGAACAGATTTAAGTTTATTCCTTATTGTCCTCCATAGAAAATAAATGCTTCCACAGTGTGTACACAACCAAACACTCAGAAAAGGGGCAAAACAAAAGAGAATATCACATTAAGACAACACAGGTCTGTTACAGTGTGCCCAGGGTATTAAAGACAGTAATAGATGAGGGCACAAAACTCAGAGTAGCTGTCTGTATCTGTGAACAGAGGGAAGGAGGGTGTAGTATGAGTTGGGTTTTGGAACACAGGTTGGTGACTTTCAGGAGCTTGTTTCTTTTGGTGAGGGTGAGCATGATGAAATATCAGGTGGCACAGCACAGGAGGATGGGTTCAGTAATAATAGGATTCTGCCACTGGAGTGGCCGGGGCTGTGTGCTATGGTATTTTTTTTATTTCTATGGTATGTATGTGGCTTTCCTGTGTATTTTTATAATCGTCATCATTGTGTATTTGGTCAGTGCGGAGTTCTGTAGCACAAAGGCTTAAGCTATATCAGGCTGTGATTACTTTCTGCTCTCTTGACAGAGAGTATGGCCAAATGTAACATGCAGGGTGACATGCAAGCATTTTCCTTTAGTAAGAAGAAGAAGGGAGCTGCCATGGGGAAACTACGTAAGAGCATAACACTTCCTGACTTACATGTTTGAGTGAAGCAATTCACTCAGATTTCTTTAACTCCAGTGCTTTTACATATCAAAAATTAGGAAAAAAAAAGCTCAAAATGCACACCAGTACAACAGTTGGACAGGAATATTTTATCTTTGCAG
The DNA here is from genome assembly GCA_019142605.1 of Cephalopholis sonnerati. NCBI lineage: Eukaryota > Metazoa > Chordata > Actinopteri > Perciformes > Serranidae > Cephalopholis > Cephalopholis sonnerati. Next base: position 10,372,630 of record JAGQAX010000013.1, on the reverse strand, counting down.
GTGAGTGCTCATATAAATCTTCACCTGAGCAGCCACCCAGAGACCCTTTGCTGCAGTTGATCTCCCTCCAGAAGGCGTCTGGCAGCTGGGAGCTGGATCCAGCTCTGGCTGCTGCACTGGGAAAGACCAGTGAGGAGGTGGAAAAGCCAAAGCCTGCATCTGTGAGTTATTGTCACAATAATCATAAAGAGAGTTATTTTCAAGCAGAGTTCATGACATGCTTTGTAACAAGAACAAGCATCTGTTTATCTTTGATTTGGTGAATTAGGTGAACAAGGAAGTGTGGGCCACCGTTCTGGCTCTGATCTGGCTTCATGGTTCAAAGATGGATGCGAAGGACGAGTGGGAGCTTCTGGCTATGAAGGCTGTGTCATGGCTCCGTGCTCAGAATGGTAATAACCAGAATAATCTGTTGTTTTTAACAGTGTGTGCTGGTTAAAATCAGCTGTTTGCTCACATTCACACTGCTGACAACTCGTTTTGTGTGTTTTTCTTTCAGCATCATGTCAGACAGAGTGTGTGGAGGCTGGAAATACTCTGTTGGGTTTCAACGTGAAGAAAGACGCCCTGGGCTTCTGAAGTTTCATTAAAGGCATTTCTCTTTAGGATTGGTACCCAGGAGCAGATTCACTTTATCAACATTGCACCATACTATCTACCTAGTAACAATTAAATCCCATTCTTTTGTGTTTTCATTTGGTGATTCCCCTTGTTGATGTGTTTATTGGCCTTTTGAATTAGAACACGTGGTTTTGCCATTGTAAAAGTAAATAAAATAAATGTAAACTTTAATGTACATTTGTGTCTGAAACAACTGAAAAGGGGCATTAACAAATAAAGTATTTCTGATTCTGATTTGGACCAAAACCAAGAAGCATGACCACATCATGCCAGTTTGAGCCTCTTTACATTGGCTCCCTGTTTGTTTTAGGATCAATTTTAAAATTGTATTGATTACTTGTAAGGCTCTTCATGACCTGGCTCCAGACAACATTTCAGACCTGCTGGTCCCTTATGAACCTTTATGTAGTTTGAGATCCTCAGGCAGAGGTCATCTGCTTGTCCCAGAGTCCAGGCTGAGGACCAAAGGGGACAGAGCTCCTGCCACCAGGGCCCCAGGGCTCTGGAACGACCTGCCCGAGGATATAAGGCTGTCTGAGTCACTGGCTTTCTTTAGGTTTCTCCTAAAAACAAACTTCTACCTGAAAGCATATCCTGACTTTATCTGAACTGTCTATTTTATTGCAATCTTACTGATTTTAATGACCTTTTATTACCTTAATTTTAATTTTGGCCTTCCTATTTTATCTTTTACTAGATGATATTTCATGACTTCACTTTCACTTTGTAATTGTGTTTTGGAAGGTGATTTAAAAATAATGTTTATCATCATTATTATAATGCTGAGAAAACGTCACAAGAATTTTCTTAGAATTTCGTCACTAGGAGCAACTCTTAGCACTAGGAAACTTTGTGAATACGGCAACAGGAACATAAATATAGAACAGAAATTACAACAAAAATATGAAAAAGATACAATAAAAATGCTTTAATAAATGTGTGCAGTAACTCTTAGAGTGAAGGAGCTGAAGGATCTGCAGAAACACTGATCAAGTGATGGACAAAAGTTCACAGCATAGAGCATATGTGCAAGGCACAGGGACAACAGTCTAACTTCATTCAAAATTCATCTTATTTCATTTAAAATATGCTTTATAAACTTTTTCCTTTTAAATAGTGCTCACGTGAGGTGAGGTGCAGGCTTTTTCTCTCGCTCCCTCCCTGCCCTTATCTGCCCTGCTTATGTGCTGAGGTGTTTTTTTCCTAATCCCACACTGTGCCCCCCCCTACAGGAGCCTAGTTTGGGAGTTGCTTTTTTTCCCTCTTCCTCCCTCTTGTTTTCCCTTTTTTCATCTAAGGGGCGCCGTTCGTATGGTGACCCACAGTTCTCCCACTCCTGTCCTCCCCTTGTTACTGTCTTTGTATGTTTCTTGGATGGGCTGAAACTGAAACAAATTTCGTTGCCCTGTAACATGTGCAATGACAATAAAGATCGTTCAATTTCAATTTTGGTTTTCAAAACCTACAAAACCTGAAAGAAACCACATATTGACTTGCTTTTTGTATTTGTTTACTTGTTGAATGGGATAAATCAGCACGGTGGCGCAGTGGCTAGCACTGTTGCCTCACAGCAAGAAGGTCCCAGGTCCGAATCCCAGGGCCTTTCTGTGTGGAGTTTGCATGTCCTCCCCGTGTTTGCGTGGGTTTCCTCCGGGTGCTCCGGTTTCCTCCCACCGTTAAAGACATGTATGTTAGGCGCTTTCTCCTGTCAGTGACAATGACCTCCACTGGCAACAACTGGAGTTGGTCCCCGGGCGCTGCACTGCGGCTGCCCACTGCTCCTAATACTTAGGATGGGTTAAATGCAGAGGACAAATTTCACTGTACTGTATGTGTGACTAAATAATGCACCTTTACCTTTACCTAAATCTGGTGACGCCCTCCACAGCTGTACACGTGACTTTCATGACGAGCAGCATTCCGTGGTGAGGAGTTAGTGGGTGGGAAAGGTGAAGTGGCAGGTAGTTTACTTAGCAAGTTACGGGGAAGCCACACCTGCGTAACCTGTAGGCGTGGTTTGGGTTTGACTGTGTGTCCCCAACCAGAAGCCTTGTGTATTATTCCTCTGCAGACGCTTCCTGCACTCTCTTCTTACAGGTAGGTCTCTGATATCTTGTTTTCATGACTGTAATATAAGTTGAATGTTTAAAGTAGTCCAGTACAAAGGCCAGAATGTCTGTGACAGTGTAGGCCAGGTGAACAGTATGCTGATCTTTAAAGACTCTGTTGTATCTTTTCGGTCCTCTTGTTGACAGCATCTATATATTAAATAGGAGACAGTTTCTGATAAGTCTAAATGTATGTGTAATACGTACAGTGGTTGCTCTGCTGTTCTTTTTTTTTTAGAAAGTTGAATTTGACTTTTACCTTCATTTTTACAGCACTAACTTTCTCAGCAGTGAAACCTGTTGAACAAGCACGATGGTGAACTGCTGTGGTCTGCTCACGGCTAATAAGGAACCAGGTACAGAGATGTTAGATTACACAGGCCTGTGATTTGTAAATGATGTTTTATTCATGCAAAAAGGTGGATTTCCTAACTTTTCATAACCACAAAATCTCACAGAGGACTGTCCTGCACACTTCTCATTATATTGACTGTTCAACCACACTGACCTCTAGTAACTAAAAACAGCTTTGAACAATACTGGAGTAACACTGGCGTTATTATCTGTGCCAGTGATTGATTCTGCTTTTGTATTCTCTTGTGGGTTTTTTAACAGTTTCCTTGGCACTGTTGAGTTATGCAAAATATGATTGTGGGTGTGGATTTGTTGGCTGGTGTGTGCTGTCCCTGTAACAGAGTGTAGGCTTTTATACAAATATTTAAAACTGAATATACTGTGTATATATTGTTTCGTTGTGTGTCCTTCTGTTTAGTTCCTCTGAAAAGCATCGAGGTGGAGGTGGAGGTGAGGGACCATGTGGCTACAGTGGTCTCCACTCTGAACTATGAGAACAAGGAGGACAAACCAATAGAGGCAGTGTTTGTCTTCCCTCTGCCTGGAGATGCTGCTGTCTGTCATTTCAGCGCTAAGATTGGACAAAAAGAGATTGTAGCTGAGGTGAAGGAGAAACAGGAGGTGAGCTGGACAGTAGAGACTTACTCACTATAATGGAGCTTAAAAACACAGTGAATGTTGCTCACATGTGTCGTCTGTGCTCCAGGCTCGTGAGGAGTATGATGATGCACTGAGCTCCGGTCAGCAGGCCTTCCTGTTGGAGGAGAGTGAGCAGAGTCCAGATATATTCTCTCTGAGTGTGGGCAGTCTGCCTCCAGGAGAGAGCGCCTCCATCAGGCTGGAGTACGTCACTGAGCTGGCTGTGCAGGCTGATGATGGGCTGAGGTTTTGTCTGCCTGCTGTGCTCAACCCTCGCTACCAACCTCAGGGTAGGACAAACAGCCAACACCTTCATCATGGGGCCCTTAAGCCTCAGCTTAGTGCACACCACACCTGTCCATTTATCGTAACCATCACACACCTTGTGACGACAGAGCTCTTGCCCTGCAAGAACTGCTTTTTCAAGAGTCTGTCACACATTTAATCCATTTCTGTTGACTTTGGTCTTTTGAAAGAGGGCTGAGGTGGAATTTTTGTGCTTGCACTGACTCCTAGACAACTCCCATTGTCATTGTGATCTTGTTATCTTTAGCATTTAACAACAAAGCACTGCTGTACCTGTTGTTTTAGTTTTACTGGTAACTATTGTTAAGGTTAGATGTGTTCCTTCATGTACCGTCTCACTGCTGCTTTAATGTAGTTTAATTATACTTCATTGTTTTTTTGTTTTGTTTTGTTTTTTTTGTTTTTTTTTACATTTTTTACATTTTTTTTTGTCATTTTCACCTTTTAATGGGACATGACATGCAACAGAGACCCCTCATCTAGAATCAAATCTGCAACATTGCGGTTATGTGTCATGCACTTTTCCTACTCAGCTACCCAGGCACTCCAGATAACAGCGTTTCTCACTTGTTCACAGGGAGTGAAGGTAGTGAAGGTGCCAGTGTCCAGGTGACCTCTGTTCCGGCCTCTCTGGTACCCTACAGTCTGTCTGTCTCTGCCCGAGTGTCCTCTCCTCGTCCAGTCTCTAAAATAGAGTCCAGCTGTTCCCTGGATCCTCTCCAGTACCTCAACACAGAGCAAACCCAGGCCACGGTAGCTACAGTGCTGATGTGTCTGCTGTGTGTGATTGTTCCTCAGTACTGAGAACAAGATGTATATGACTTCATTTCTATTTATGAGTGTGTTTTGTGGACTGCAGGTGAAGTTGGCTGCAGGACACAAGTTTGACAGAGATGTTGAACTGCTGATTTATTACAAAGATGCCCACCAGCCCACTGCTGTGGTGGAGGCAGGACAGGCATCTGCCAAGCCTGGTGAGTGCAATTTAGTGAAGGCGTGACTTAATATATAAAAGATAAATTATCCTCATCATCCAACTGATGAGTTACACATGTTGAAATAAATAATAAAAGCCAGATTTTTGGTCATTTGTCTGTGTCTCCTCTGTGTTTCAGGCACTCTGATGGGTGATCCAGTAGTGATGGTGAGCCTGTACCCTGAGTTCCCCCAGGCTGTGATGTCTTCAGTCGCCTCATGTGGAGAGTTTGTGCTCTTACTGGATCGATCTGGAAGTATGGAATCACCTATGGACAACACTGAGAGTCAGGATCGCATTGGCAGTGCCAGGGTATTCATGGTGTTATTTCTATCATAAAATCATTCAGTGTCCCCCTCACACAGCAGCCTTCATTATCTTTTCTCTCTTCCCTGAAGGATACTCTGCTGCTCCTGTTGAAGAGCTTACCAATGGGCTGCTATTTCAACATCTACAGTTTCGGGTCCACTTATGAACACATCTTCCCGTAAGCCTGTCTGTCATGTCAGTTAGACCAGCAAATGTGTTCCTGCCTTTGGTTTTAACGCTTGTACATGTATGTGTTTACTGGTGACAGTAAGAGTGTGGAGTACAGCCAGGAGACCATGGAAAAGGCTCTGAAGAAAGTCAAGGACATGGATGCTGATCTGGGAGGAACAGAGATCCTTGAGCCTCTCCAACATATTTACAGTCAGCCCTGCATTCCCAATCAACCCAGACAAGTAATACACACACATACAGTAATGCACATAAATGTTCAACAGACTTTTCAGCTGTTTTGTGTTTTGACTTTGCATGTACAGTCCTAAACTAGCAGGTGTGTTTGCTTGTTTCAGATTCATTCTTACCACACCTTGTTCTTTACACTTTATCTTTAAAACCACTTGTGTTACTGTAACAACAATCTAACACAGCTCTCAGAGAGAGTTGGATGTCACATGCTTCATGTTTCTGGGTGTGATGTAACTTATAGTGACATGTAAACTCTCCTCTCTAGCTGTTTGTCTTTACTGACGGAGAGGTGGGGAACACCAAAGAAGTCATCAGTCTGGTGAAGAAGAATTCAGGTTCCCACAGGTGAAAATGCAAAAACACAAAACACAACAACCACCCACAAAACTCTGAGTATATGTCCTATGTTATAATGCTCTGTGTACTGTGTAGGTGTTTCTCTTTTGGGATTGGGGAAGGGGCCAGCTCTGCTCTTATCAATGGGTTGGCCAAGGAAGGAGGAGGTCACGCTCAGTTCATCACAGGGACTGACAGGATGCAACCTAAAGTAGGAAATCACAGTCATTATGTACATATTGAATAAAAAATGCAATTTGAACCAAAGAAGTGATTATAAATGTCAGTAAATACATTTTATAAAAACTTAGTGCCTCTGCCAAACTTTTTAAAACCATTTTCACTTATCAGGTGATGCAGTCGCTGCGATTTTCTCTGCAACCAGCTGTGGTGGACATCTCAGTCAAGTGGGATGTGCCAAAAGGAGTCTCTGTCACTGTTCTCTCTCCACCAATCACAACACTTTTCCAGGGTCAGATGTCACTGATTTATGCCCAGCTGACTGGACAGGTAGGAGCAGCACCATCTCGAAGTGAAATACCTGTGTGATCTCATTTTTGTCTTTTTTTTAAACATTTGGTGATATAAATGTTATGTCACTGAAATAACTTTTGAATTAGAGTTTTTCTTTTAATTTATTTTTTCATTTTAGATTCATTTATTTTAAACTTATCTATTTATTCCATCTGATATGTGTGCTAGATAATAAACACGTTGTCTGATACTGTGATGCTTTCCCAGAGTTCAGAGGCAGCAGAGGGCTGTGTGACGGTGAAGTACAGCCTGGCAGGTCATCCCTCTCAGAACCAGCTCCACTTCAATCTCACACCTACAGAGGACACTGGGTAAAACAGGCTTCATTCAGTTTAAGCTTTGGGTCCTGACATTACAAGTGTGATAGGATTATTACAAATCTGTGTGCAGACGTGTTTACTTGTCTCTCCTGCCTGCAGATTAACAGTTCACAGGTTGGCTGCTCGAACTTTGATTCGCTCCCTGGAGATGGAGGAGAGAGAGAGCACAGGAGAGCAAGGTGAAGGAGTGAAGAAGAAAGTGGTGGAGGTCAGCGTCCAATCAGGAGTGAGCAGTGTCTTCACTGCCTTCATTGCTGTCAACAAAGGCGATGGCGAGGCGAATCAGGGACCTCTGGTGCGCAGAAATGTTCCAACACCCAGTGAGTGTTTCCAAGAAAAATAAAACAACAAAAGTTACAGTTGCCGTCACTTAAGAGACACGATAGCTGACCAGGAATCAGCATGTAGAAAAGCATGATGCTGTAATGTTTTGACCTTTAGAAAATCATCAATCATTTATAAATCACTGAATTATTATTATACTCACGTTTGATTTAGGTTTTAGGGCTAGCATTTTTTTCTTTGCTCACATCATGTTTGTGTGCAAACATCTGGTCACATGTTGACATGACTGTGTGTTTCTCTTTTGAGTGTTTTGAATATTTGAAAGACCTGAATATTTCAAATATTACTTTAAACAGCTTGTGAGTTATCGTAAAAAGCACAGACACCAGTTTAGTTTGATTGATATTTTTGCTTACTAATTCTGATGTCTTGATCTTGTGCTCTTTTTTTTTTGGTAACTCAAAGGGATGATGGCCTGTAGTATGCCTATGCCTATGGCTATGATGCGGTGTGCTCCACAGTCCTGTGATTCTTGGGCTCCAAGTAAGTATCAGTATAAAAGCTAAATGAGATTTTAACATGTATCTGTGCATTTCTTTCAATACAATATTTCGACAAACAGCGAGCAAACAACATCTACTATGGTATGTAGCAGTTGTTATGGCAGTCCTGGGTGAAGACAACATAGAAAATTGCCCAGGTCTCTAAACAGAATCATTGCACTGCTCAGATTTATTGAGAGCTCCCTCAAACAGCAGAGCCTTTTCCATTGCTTTGTTTTCCAGAACTGTCATTATCCCACATTAAAGAGACATACTGCACAGTTTCACTGGGTGGCACCTTGCTTCATAAGGATGACCACAGCCAGTGGGTTTATTCAGATACAACTGCATCTGTATTTTCAATGTCTGTAGAGTAGCTCTGTGCAGGGCCAACTGCTGAGGGGAGTAAACTGCACTGCAGGTGTTCATCATGATAAAGGAATGCATCACCAAAAAGTCTAATGTGGCTCTTGTGTGTGATAAATGTAGAAGCCAATAGTTAACGTACATTTTTGTTTATATTTCTCTTAAATATCTTTAGTGATGATGGACTGCAGTGTGGGACCACGTATGAGTAAGTAAAATGCTGAATGGGAGTGGAACAGATTTAAGTTTATTCCTTATTGTCCTCCATAAAAAATAAATGCTTCCACAGTGTGTACACAACCAAACACTCAGAAAAGGGGCATTAACAAAAGAGGGGGTTCAGTAATAATAGGATTCTTCCACTGGAGTGGCCGGGGCTGTGTGCTATGGTATGTACTGTATTTCTCCAAAATGCCCAATGTGGCTTTTGTGTGTATTTTCACAATCGTCATCATCATGTTTTTTGGTCAGTACGGAGTCTGGAAATGCAGCTGGCTTGAGTTATCTGAACTTGAAATATGGGAGGACTCATTTTAATTATTAGTTGTAGTTACAGCCTGATTAACTTCAGAATGAACTGCTGCTGTGTTCAACTATTCATTACTGATATGATTTATTATTTAATGTGTAATTATTTTATTTTTGAAGATAAAATTGAATTATGTTTTGAGTTGTACTGTTTGTATTGAACTCTGGCTCCTGTGTGTAATGAAAGCAAAACTAACAGTTTACTTGATATTTTTTGTTTACTGATTCTCATGTCTTGACCTCATACTCTTTTCTTTTTTAAATCTCTAAGTCATGATGGACGATAGTATGCCACAGGCTGTTTTGGAGAGCTGCGATTTTGGGTGGGACGGTAAGTGAAATTGGAGTGTAACAGATTCAGGTTTATTCTTTATTGCTCTCCAAAGATGAAAAAATGTCTTTGATAGTTTGTACACCATCAAAAACTGAGGAAACAGGGTGTACAGTACAGGGTGCACTAAGTTTGCAGATACCAGAGAGTTTTGTTGGCAGCGTTTAATGGATGTCAGTGGTGCAGTGACCAAAGTCTAGTTTATTGTCTACGATGATGCTGAGGTACTTGCAGCTCTCCACCATCTCCACTGGTCAGCCGTTGATGGGAGTGGGGCAGTGAGGGGTGGTGAGTTTATTGCGGGTGTCAAAGATGGGCTCGTTGCTGAGGAGGTGACTGTCTGTACACTACTGGGTAAAGTGGGCAACCGATTGTTGGTAGTCTGATTCTGAGGGCGAGTATGGCTTTGTGATCAGAGTATATAAAGTACTAATGATGAAGGAGAGGCTGAGACAGTCAGTGGTGTGGAGTGTTTATAGAAAGGCACTGAGAACACAGCCTTGAGGAGCTCCAGTGTCGACACATTGTAAGCAACAATATAATTTGTAAATACAGTGTTCCAGCTCAGCATGACACTTCCTGACTTACATGTTTGAGTGAAGCAATTCACTCAAATATTTTTAACTGCAGTGTTTTTACATATCAGGATCAAAAAGGCAAAAATTAGAAGAAAAAAAAAGCTCAAAATGCACACCAGTACAGCAGTTGGACAAGAATATTTTATTTTTGCAGATGAGTGCTCAAACGAATCTTCACCTGAGCAGCCACCCAGAGACCCTTTGCTGCAGTTGATCTCCCTCCAGAAGGCGTCTGGCAGCTGGGAGCTGGATCCAGCTCTGGCTGCTGCACTGGGAAAGACCAGTGAGGAGGTGGAAAAGCCAAAGCCTGCATCTGTGAGTTATTGTCACAATAATCATACAGAGAGTTATTTTCAAGCAGAGTTCATGACATGCTTTGTAACAAGAACAAGCATCTGTTTATCTTTGATTTGGTGAATTAGGTGAACAAGGAAGTGTGGGCCACCGTTCTGGCTCTGATCTGGCTTCATGGTTCAAAGATGGATGCGAAGGACGAGTGGGAGCTTCTGTCTATGAAGGCTGTGTCATGGCTCCGTGCTCAGAATGGTAATAACCAGAATAATCTGTTGTTTTTAACAGTGTGTGCTGGTTAAAATCAGCTGTTTGCTCACATTCACACTGCTGATAACTCGTTTTGTGTGTTTTTCTTTCAGCATCATGTCAGACCGAGTGTGTGGAGGCTGGAAATACTCTGTTGGGTTTCAACGTGAAGAAAGACGCCCTGGGCTTCTGAAGTTTCATTAAAGGCATTTCTCTTTAGGATTGGTACCCAGGAGCAGATTCACTTTATCAACATTGCACCATACTATCTACCTAGTAACAATTAAATCCCATTCTTTTGTGTTTTCATTTGGTGTTTCCTCTTGTTGATGTGTTTATTGGCCTTTTGAATTAGAACAAATGTGGTTTTGCCATTGTAAAAGTAACTAAAATAAATGTAAACTTTAATGTACATTTGTGTCTGAAACAACTGAAAATTAAAATTGGAGCTTTGAACAAAATGAGCGTTATCGGCTTAATTTTAGACCTGTTCTATTCTCTGTACATTAAAAAGTGTGTGACACCAGGTCGACATATACTTTAGCCAACACTGAACTACACATCACACCTCGAGCTGTCAGCGTACATTTCTGGCCACATTATACCAAGTATCAGAACGGCCTGCTTTAACTGTGATCCCTTTATGCCTCTGTGTTAGCAAGGCTCTGTTTGGTTGCCCGACTGTCCCAGCCTCATGAACACAATAGCTCAAGAACACAAACATCCACTTGGACTCAAGGATGAACTGATTCGAGCTTTTGTGGTCAAAGGTCACTGTAACCTCAAAAAACACAATAATGACATTTAACACAAATGTCTAATCAGACAATTGATGAAGTGATGACATATCCAAAAGGTCAAAGGTTAACTTCACTGTGACATCACAGGGCTCTGCAAAACACCTTTCTGCCCATTATTCAACATCATAACTCAGGAACAGAAGAGGAGACATTTGGTCAGGTACTGAAAAAACCCCACAGTGAGGCATCATTTCATCACTATGGTCCACGTCTGAGAGAGAGAGAGAGAGAGAGAGAAAGAATTAACCTTTGTGTTTGGTGCATACACTGAACATATGAAGAGGAAATAGGGACAAAGTGCTGCAAAAGCCAGTTGCATTACTGTTGCACTTTTCCAGTGGAAAAGGACCTGGTCTTTAAGGGGAAATTTATGTTTTGAAACACAAACATTGGTAAAATAAGATCTATTTTAACTTTCAGAAACTGTTATGCATGCTCTTATCTCTTCACGTCTTTATTTCTGCAACAGCCTTATTCCTGTATCAACTGAACGGGAAATCATTCCTGCCTGTGGCCATCAAACTGTACAACTCCTCCCTCTGAGTGGCCCTTAGACTATTTCACCCACTGTCAACAACTCAACCAGTAAATTATTACATATTTATTATTACATATTTATTCCACAGCTCACTGCTGACTTAATACAATAATTCGTGCAATAACCAACAGTGCACATAATCCTTCATTTTTCTTATTTCCATTCTGTATCTCAGCTTGTAGTCTATTACAGTACATATGTGTAATAACAAGTATGTACATATTATTGTTCAAAAGCAAAGCATATACCCTCACCTTTAATGTACACATTCTGTTTATTATCTATTTTTGCCACTGCATCTGTGTATATTTGATAGGTTACTATACATATTTTTGTAAATAATCTTGTTATACTTTCTTATATTTTCACTTAATTGCACTATATGTTATATCTCTCTACTCTTGTAAGGAGCACCTGTAACGCCAACAATTTCCCCCAGGGATTAATAAAGTATTTCTGATTCTGATTTGAACCAAAACTAAGAGGCACGACCACATCATGCCAGTTTGAGCCTCTTTACATTGGCTCTCTGTTTGTTTTAGGATCGATTTTAAAATCATATTGATTACTTTTAAGGCTCTTCATGACCTGGCTCCAGACTACATTTCAGACCTGCTGGTCCCTTATGAACCTTTACGTAGTTTTAGATCCTCAGGCAGAGGTCGTCTGCTTGTCCCAGAGTCCAGGCTGAGGACCAAAGGGGACAGAGCTCCTACCACCAGGGCCCCGGAGCTCTGGAACGACCTGCCTGAGGATATAAGGCTGTCTGAGTCACTGGCTTTGTTTAGGTTTCTCCTAAAAACAAACTTCTACCTGAAAGCATATCCTGACTTTATCTGAACTGTCTATTTTATTGCAATCTCACTGATTTTAAGGACCTTTTATTACTTTGATTTTAATTTTGGCCTTCCTATTTTATATGTTACTAGATGCTATTTCATGACTTCACTTTCACTTTTTTTTTCAATATTTTTTATTCATTCACAGTTTCAGTAAACAATACATCCAGTGACACATATTTGTTTTGTTTTTGTATACCCCCCCACCCACCCGCATATACTCATCCCACAGACCTTTAAGTCATCAACATGTTAGTGTGATTAATCCTCAGAAAGATAATGCGATACCCAAAAAGAGAGAATATATAAATGAACTGAATTTAAAATAATAATGAAAGTAAATAAATACATAAGAATAATAAAAAAAATAGGTAAATAATTAATAGTAGAAATTATAAAGTAAAATTAGAAAAAATAGGAAAAAAAAATAAAAATAATAATAAAAAAAAATAAATTAAAATAAATAAATAATTAACTAAATACATGTTTTCTGTTGTTTGCTGCCTGCATCTCTGCATGATCAACAGATCAACCCTCTGTTCTTAAGTCTGATTATAGGAGATCATATCAAGAGGAAGGTGGCAGACCGGGCAAGATGTGTGCACAGAATTATGGGGACGTTTCAGCAGCAGGAAGTTTGTCCACGTAAACAAGTAGTGGTTTCCAGTGTGAGTGAAACTTCTCAGGGTGCCCTCTAAGGCTGAATTTGATTTTCTCTAGTTTCAATAGGAATAACAAATCATGTAGCCAGGATTTGAAAGAAGGTGGCTGTGAAGATTTCCAAAGGAGAAGAATTTTTCTACGAGCAATCAAGGACGCAAAAGCTATTACATTGTTCTGCAAAGATGTGGTTTAAGTTCATCAGGAGTCACCCCAAAAATGGCTATCTGTGGCGATGGAATATAGGTATGTCTAGGATATCAGAAATAGATTTAAAAAATGACTGCCAATAATTAGACAATTTAGTGCATGTCCAGAACATATGTGTTAGGTTGCAGGGCGTCTGGGAGCATCTGTCACAAGCTTCCGTGGTCTTGTCTGGGTAAAGTTTGAAAAGTTTGTCTCTGCTATAGTGTAGTCTAAAGAGAACTTTAAATTGGATAACGGAAAGTCTAGCGCAGCTAGAAGAGGAATTAACCGCCTCCAACGCCCTTTTCCAGACAGCATCAGAAATGTTCATCGGGAGTTCACCTTCCCAGTTGGACCTGCTCTTACGCACGGATGAATCATCTATTGGAGATAGGAGGTTATAGAGGAATGTCACATGGCCCTTAGGCAGGGATTTGGCCTGAAGCACCAAGTCTATGCCATTGAAGGGTGGCGCCTGGGGAAACTGGGGAGAGTAGGTTCGCGCAAAGTTGCGAAGTTGAAAAAAGCGAAAAAAAAACCTGTATTATCTAGTCCAAGAGTTGAGTGCAGTTGGTTAAAACTAGTAAACAGTCTGTCTTTGTACAAGTCTCCGAGGCATCTCAGGCCTTTATTTTCCAGAGCTGCAAAGCATGAGTCAATTTTGGCTGGTACAAATAAATGGTTGTTACGAAGGGGCGTTGCTTGCGGGAGGGAGAGCCATCCAAACCGCTTTCTGATTTGGGTCCAAATTTTTAATGTGTTGGTTACAATGGGGTTGGATGTGAATTTCGCTATAGAGAGGGGGAGGGTGCTGCACACTAGTGACTGAAGAGACGTGGAACACGAGTCTGCCTCTAACTGGCACCAACTATTTTGAGGTGAGATGAACCAGCACTTTAACTTTTTAATTGTGTTTTGGAAAGTGATTTAAAGATAAGGTTTATTATCATTATTATTATTTAAATACGTGAATACGGCCCCAGGAACAGAAATATAGAACAGAAATGACAACAAAAGTATGAAAAAGATACAATAAAAATGCTTTAATAAATGTCTGCAGTAACTCTTAGAGTGAAGGAGCTGAAGGATCTGCAGAAACACTGATCAAGTGATGGACAAAAGTTCACAGCATAGAGCATATGTGCAAGGAACAGGGACAACAGTCTTATTTAATTCAAATTTCATCTAATTTCATACTGCATTTGGAGTTTGGAGTTAGTGGGTGGGAAAGGTGAGGTGGCAGATAGTTCACAGGGTAAGTGACCATAAAGCCACACCTGCCAGGTGTGTAACCTGTGGGCGTGGTTTGGGTTTGACTGTATGTCCCCAACCAGAAGCCTTGTGTATTATTCCTCTGCAGACGCTTTCTGCACTCTCTTCTTACAGGTAGGCCTCTGATATCTTGTTTTCATGACTGTAATATAAGTTGAATGTTTAAAGTAGTCCAGTACAAAGGCCAGAATGTCTGTTACAGTGTAGGCTTGTGTTAAACTAAGTGTTGAAACAGGTGTATTACATAATGCACCAGGTGAACAGTATGCTGATCTTTAAAGACTCTGTTGTGTCTTTTTGGTCCTCTTGTCGACAGCATCTATATATTAAATAAGAGACAGTTTCTGATAAGTGTAATACATACAGTGGTTGCTCTGCTGTTTTTTCTTTTTTTAGAAAATTGAATTTAACTTTTACCTTTATTTTTACAGCACTAACTTTCTCAGCAGTGAAACCTGTTGAACAAGCACGATGGTGAACTGCTGTGGTCTGCTCACGGCTAATAAGGAACCAGGTACAGAGATGTTAGATTACACAGGCCTGTGATTTGTAAATGATGTTTTATTCATGCAAAAGGTGGATTTCCTAACTTTTCATAACCACAAAATCTCACAGAGGACTGTCCTGCACACTTCTCATTATATTGACTGTTCAACCACACTGACCTCTAGTAACTAAAAACAGCTTTGAACAATACCGTACAGTTTCCTTGGCACTTACTACTGACTTATGTACATGTGCAAAATATGATTGTGGGTGTGGTTTTGTTGGCTGGTTCCCTGCAACAGGCTTCACAGTGCCAGGAAGAGGCTTTTATACAAATATTTAAAACTGAATATACTGTGCTCACATGTATGCTAACGGGGAAGGATAAAACCATAAATAAAATCCTTTCACATGGTCTTTGTTCGTTGTGTGTCCTTCTGTTTAGTTCCTCTGAAAAGCATCGAGGTGGAGGTGGAGGTGAGGGACCATGTGGCTACAGTGGTCTCCACTCTGAACTATGAGAACAAGGAGGACAAACCAATAGAGGCAGTGTTTGTCTTCTCTCTGCCTGGAGATGCTGCTGTCTGTCATTTCAGTGCTAAGATTGGACAAAAAGAGATTGTAGCTGAGGTGAAGGAGAAACAGAAGGTGAGCTGGACAGTAGAGACTTACTCACTATAATGGAGCTTAAAAACACAGTGAATGTTGCTCACATGTGTCGTCTGTGCTCCAGGCTCGTGAGGAGTATGATGATGCACTGAGCTCCGGTCGGCAGGCCTTCCTGTTGGAGGAGAGTGAGCAGAGTCCAGATATATTCTCTCTGAGTGTGGGCAGTCTGCCTCCAGGAGAGAGCGCCTCCATCAGGCTGGAGTACGTCACTGAGCTGGCTGTGCAGGCTGATGATGGGCTGCGGTTTTGTCTGCCTGCTGTGCTCAACCCTCGCTACCAACCCCAGGGTAGGAAAAACAGCCAACACCTTCATCATGGGGCCCTTAAGCCTCAGCGTAGTGTTTTACTACTCAGCTACCCAGGCACTCCAGATAACAGCGTTTCTCACTTGTTCACAGGGAGTGAAGGTAGTGAAGGTGCCAGTGTCCAGGTGACCTCTGTTCCAGCCTCTCTGGTGCCCTACAGTCTGTCTGTCTCTGCCCGAGTGTCCTCTCCTCGTCCAGTCTCTAAAATAGAGTCCAGCTGTTCCCTGGATCCTCTCCAGTACCTCAACACAGAGCAAACCCAGGCCACGGTAGCTACAGTGCTGATGTGTCTGCTGTGTGTGATTGTTCCTCAGTACTGACAACAAGATGTATATGACTTCATTTCTATTTATGAGTGTGTTTTGTGGACTGCAGGTGAAGTTGGCTGCAGGACACAAGTTTGACAGAGATGTTGAACTGCTGATTTATTACAAAGATGCCCACCAGCTCACTGCTGTGGT
Source organism: Cephalopholis sonnerati (assembly GCA_019142605.1). NCBI lineage: Eukaryota > Metazoa > Chordata > Actinopteri > Perciformes > Serranidae > Cephalopholis > Cephalopholis sonnerati. The sequence goes on along the minus strand of JAGQAX010000013.1, from coordinate 10,356,315 downwards.
GGAGGCAGGACAGGCATCTGCCAAGCCTGGTGAGTGCAATTTAGTGAAGGTGTGACTTTGCAAATAAAACAGTTATTACCTTGAAAGTGATGTAATGTGTTAAATGAAAGAGGTAAGTTTTAAATAGCTGAGTTACATATGTTGTGTTTCAAGCACTCTGATGGGTGATCCAGTAGTGATGGTGAGCCTGTACCCTGAGTTTCCCCAGGCTGTGATGTCTTCAGTCGCCTCATGTGGAGAGTTTGTGCTCTTATTGGATCGATCTGGAAGTATGGAATCACCTATGGACAACACTGAGAGTCAGGATCGCATTGGCAGTGCCAGGGTATTCATCGTGTTATTTCTATCATAAAATCATTCAGTGTCCCCCTCACACAGCAGCCTTCATTATCTTTTCTCTCTTCCCTGAAGGATACTCTGCTGCTCCTGTTGAAGAGCTTACCAATGGGCTGCTATTTCAACATCTACAGTTTCGGGTCCAGACATGAACAAATCTTCCCGTAAGTCACTCCCTTGTGTCACCCAGTCCAAAAAATGTGCTAAATTCTTTGGTATCACTTTGTATTTGGTAACTTATCAGCTTTACCAGCTGACAGATAACTGATATTGGGTGATTCTACAAAACCATGGATTACATTTAATGTCAGCAATTTTAAAATTCACTCCCAACATTTTACAATAAATTATAAAAAAAAAAGTATTCATAGCAACCACAGTACAGTGAAAACATGCTTAAATCTTGGGAAAGACTGTGGTGAGACCTACAAAAGTTGGTCTGAGATTGAATGTGATTTCTGAATTGTGGTGTGGAAGTTAATAGTGCTACCCATCCATCCACCACCTGACCTCCTCCATTTGTATCTCTGCAGAAAAAGTGTGAAGTACAATGAGGAGACCATGGAACAGGCTCTAAAGAAAGTTGAAGCGATGGGCGCTGACCTGGGAGGAACAGAGATCCTTGAACCCCTCAAACACATTTATAATCAGCCAACTATTCCCAATCAACCTAGACAAGTACTAAGCACACACACACACACACACACACACACACACACACACACACACACACACACACACACACACACACACATGGGTTGTACAAGAACCTTGCACCTGTAAAGAGAGCTTACAATAAGTCCTCAGCATTAGGGGCTCTGTGCAACAGAACCATTATGCTCCGATGGTTTGGTGTCTAGCATAGCAGTAATGATACAAAGGCGGGAGGATGATTCAAACGAAGCAGCATAAAGTGAGTTGTTGGTATTTTAGTTGAAATTGGGTCTTAGACGTCACACTGGGAATCGATACCTCAGAACCATGTTTGCTTCTGTTTCATTGCTTACCTGGTAATGTGATGAGGTCCACGTAGCAAGCTAAGTAAGGTATCCTGTTATTTTCCCTCTCCATGTCACGTTACTTGTAGACTGGGGTCAGAACATTTAGGCCCTTGCCTTCATCTGCCTCCAACCTTGTAACAGCCCCCATCCTTATGTACTGCCCTACAGGTGGTTTGCCCCTGGTGGCTGAACTTGGCCTGATTTCAGGACAGAATCAGCATCAGATTGAAGGTTGTAGCTTAAACCGAAATCAGTGTGTATTAATCTACCCATTAATGAGTGATTCTTAAGAGTATCTGATGTCCACAGCTACGTGATGCTGTAATAATTCTGTCTGTAGTTCATCAAACCTCTGCAGCCATTGAGAGGAGGAAGGGCAAAATATTGCATCATTGGAAATAGATCAGGCATAGAATAGTCTGTACAACTCATTTAAAGTGCCAGATTGATCCACTCAGTAGCTCCTTTACTGTTCGACTCACACCTCTCCCAGTTTTATCCTGGGCAAACCGGTTTATTCGATTCACTCCACACCTGTGTTGTTTTTTATACTTTACCATGAAAACTGCTTGTGTTACGAAATCAGCTATCTAACACAGTTCCCAGGGAATGATTTGATGACTCAACACATGCTGCATGTTTCCTCCCCAGCTATTTGTCTTTACTGACGGAGAGGTGGAGAACACCAAAGAAGTCATCAATCTGGTGAAGAAGAATTCAGGTTCCCACAGGTCAAAATACAGGAACACAAAACACAACAACCACCCCCAAAACTTTGAGTATATGTATCATGTTATAATGCTTTGTGTATTTAAAGAAAACTACTCTGTTGTAGATGTTTCTCTTTCGGGATTGGGGAAGGGGCCAGCTCTGCTCTTATCAATGGGTTGGCCAAGGAAGGAGGAGGTCACGCTCAGTTCATCACAGGCAAAGAGAGGATGCAGCCCAAAGTAAGACGTCACAGTCATTATTTACAATTTTGATTGTGTCTCCAGTGCCTCTCTTAGTTTTTTGTAACCTGTTTTTACTCATCAGGTGATGGAGTCCCTGCGATTTGCTCTGCAACCAGCTGTGATGGACGTCTCAGCCAAGTGGGATGTGCCAAAGGGAGTCTCTGTCACTGTTCTCTCTCCACCAATCACATCTGTTTTCCAGGGTCAAAGGTCACTGATTTACGCCCAGCTTACTGGACAGGTAGGAGCAGCACCATCTCATAGTGAAATAGCTTTGTGGTTAGATTTATCAGCTTTATGTAATTATTCAGGCTGTTTGAATTCACCGTTTGTACTTAATGACAAAAAGTAATGCATTACAATTTGTATGTAACTCACATAATTGTGAGCATAGAGGCTGTGGTCAGGTGACCTATGTGCTGCAGGCTGTCTTCCATCATATCAGAATCAGAATCAGAATCAGCAATACTTTATTGATCCCCAGGGGAAATTGTTTTTGTTACAGGTGCTCCTTACAAGTGTAAAAGAAGAAGATATAGTGCAAACAGAAGTAAAAATATAAGAAATATAAGAAGATAATTTACAAAATATATATGTAGAGACCACACAGCATAATTTACAATATATACAGGAACCTTATATACAGACTGAACAATGTAGTCAGTTATTGCACTGAATTGGAATAAATATGTAATAATTTATTATGAGTTGGTGATAGTGTTGAAACAGTCCAAGGGCAACTCAGAGGGAGGAGTTGTACAGTTTGATGGCCACAGGCAGGAATGATTTCCTGTGGCGCTCAGTGGTGCATTTTGGTGGTATGAGTCTCCCACTGAAAGAACTCTTGTGTCCAACCAGCACATGGTGGAGTGGGTGTGAGGCATTGTCCAAGATAGTTCGCAGTTTAGACAGCATCCTCCTCTCTGACACCACCACCAGAGAGTCACACGCCATTCCCACAACATCACTGGCCTTGGGGATCAGTTTGTTAAGTCTGTTGGCGTCCGCCACCCTCAGGCTGCTGCCCCAGCACACAACAGCATAGAGGATAGCACTGGCCACCACAGACTCATAAAAAATCCTGAGCATAGTCCGGCAGATGTTGAAGGACCTCAGTCGCCTCAGAAAATAGAGACGGCTCTGGCCCTTCCTGTAGAGGGCGTCAGTGTTCTTAGACCAGTCCAGTTTATTGTCAATGTGGACCCCCAGGTACTTATAGTCCTCCACAATGTCCACACTGACCCCCTGGATGGAGATCGGGGTCACCGGTGTCTTGGTTCTCTTCAAATCCACCACCAGTTCCTTTGTCTTTGCCACGTTGAGCTGCAAATGGTTCTGCTCACACCATGTGACAAAGTTATCCACAGCAGCCCTGTACTCATCCTCATCACCCTTGCTGATACATCCAACTATGGCAGAGTCATCAGAAAACTTCTGAAGATGGCAGGTCTCAGTGCAATAGCTGAAGTCCGTGGTGTAGAGGGTGAAGAGGAAGGGAGAGAGGACAGTCCCCTGCGGGGCCCCGGTATTGCTGACCACTCTGTCTGACACACAGTGTTGCAAGCGCACGTACTGTGGTCTACCAATCAAGTAGTCCACGATCCAGGACACCAGAGAGGCATCCACCTGCATAGCTGTCAGCTTGTCACCCAGTAGAGCTGGACGGATGGTGTTGAACGCACTGGAGAAGTCGAAAAACATGACTCTCACAGTGCTCGCCGGCTTGTCCAGTTGGGCGTAGACGCGGTTGAGCAGGTAGATGATGGCGTCCTCCACTCCAAGTCGGGGCTGGTAGGCAAACTGGAGGGGGTCCAAGAGTGGCTGGACCATGGGCCGGAGCTGCTCCAGGACAAGTCTCTCCAGGGTCTTCATGATGTGGGAGGTCAATGCCACGGGTCTGTAGTCCTTGGAGCCACTGGGACGCGGCGTCTTTGGAACAGGAACGAGGCAGGATGTCTTCCACAGCATGGGGACCCTCCGGAGACTCAGGCTCATGTTGAAAACATGCTGAAGTACTCCACATAGCTGGGGGGCACAGGCTTTGAGCACCCTGGGGCTGACACCATCAGGGCCTGCAGCCTTACTTGAGTGGAGTCTCATCAGCTGTCTCCTCACATGATCGTTGGTGAAGCACATTGTGGAGGTGTCAGGCGGAGGAGGGGTGTAGTCTTCATGATGAGGAGTGTGGTCAGTCTGGCTACTGGGGGAGGAGGTGTGAAGGGGGCTCACAATGGAGGGTGGAGGGGTGTAAGCAGGAGGGGTGGGGGAAGGTGGAGTGGCTGTTGGTTGCACAAGACAGTCAGCAGAAGAGTCAGTGGGGGGGTGGGCGGGACCAGCAGTGTCAAATCTGTTAAAGAACTGATTCAGTTCATTGGCCCTGTCCACGCTGCCTTCAACTCCTCTGTTGTTGTTGGTCCAACTTGATAGGAACAGAGGAGGAAGTCAGACAACGCACTATAAAAAGCGACAAAGCCCACATAGAGAGGAAGGTTAGGATGATGGATGGGTCAAACAAACACAGGACTTTGACCCAGAAGACTGGCTGTTCATGTCCGGTGTGAAACCAAAAGTCAGCATTGAGTTATTTTAAGCGAGATAAGTACGTCATGTCGTCATATCATGTCGTCAAGTTATGTTGAGTATGTAACATTATGATGTCCAACCATGACCCTGTACCTAAACCTAACCTAACTGGCAGGGGTTTCATGTTGTAAAATATCATGGCAGTAATTCACAAGATAATCATACGGACCATGTGCATAACTTTTCATATAATATCATGCAAACTGTCATACTGTATGAGGACATGTTGACTTATGATAATAAAATCCGTTTCCAACACTGTAATACTTTCTCAGAGCTCAGAGGCAGCAGACGGCCTTGTGACGGTGAAGTACAGCCTGGCAGGTCATCCCTCTCAGAGCCAGCTCCACTTCAGTCTCACACCTGCTGAGGACACTGGGTAAAACAGGGTTTGGCCAGACAGCAGAAGCACTTGAAATTAGATACTGACTTTACAATACAGACTTGATTTTGGTCGTTTGTGTAAATTGAGGTGGTTACAAAGGGTAGAACAATTTCAATATGCTTGACCTGCATTTAGCAATTGCTAGAATGCAAACATGTGTTACTCATCTCTCCTGCCTGCAGATTAACGGTCCACAGGTTGGCGGCTCGGACTCTGATTCGCTCCCTGGAGATGGAGGAGAAAGAGAGCACAGGAGAGCAAGGCGAAGGAGTGAAGAAGAGGGTGGTGGAGCTTAGTGTCCAGTCAGGAGTGAGCAGTGTCTTCACTGCCTTCATTGCTGTCAATAAAGGCACTGGTGAAGCGATTCAAGGACCTCTGGTGTGCAGACATGTTCCAACACCAGCAAACATAAGTAAGAGATTTTTTTCCAAGAACTAATTAAGTAGCAGGGAACCTGTACACTTCAAGCACAGTGTGCATGTTGCACGTTTAAGACCATGGCTTTTTTGCAGCTCAGAACAGTCAAACTTATGTCTAACAGACATATCTAGATTGGCCAACAAAGAAAAACACTTTAATATTTTGAGCACATTGTGTTTTCTCCTTCATTTTGTCAGACAAAATTTAAGTCTATGATGAATCACAATGCGTGACTCATGTGTTTCTGTGACTGGTTTTGTGTTTGTGAAAAAGAGAGACATTTGTGTCCAAACACATGGCAGTTCTCAAAAGTACTGCTTGGTCTGATTACTGACAAACTGCCTTGATTTTTAGGTCTTAGGCCTCCTACAGACTGTAAGTAGTGGTCTTGTAAGTTTAGTGCAGCTACACTGTGCGACATGGATCTAATAAACTTGGGTACAACGTCATGTTTGATGTATGCACACTGTACAATAACAGCGCCTACGAATCACAGGCTATGACGTATGATGCAACAGCTTCCCACACTATTATTAGATAACCTAAAGTTTTGTGGGCACTATATACTGCTGTGTGTCTGTGTGTGTGTCTGCTAGCTGCTAGGTTGCTCACCTGGCAGCTGCAACTCTGCTGTTATTTCCTTCCATTGCTTCGTGTTTCTTTACACGATCATGGTAACAGCTAGAGGACACATCATACAGGCGAGGCTTCTGCTGCCACAACTGGACAAGGTTTTCCTCTTTGCTGGAATCTCACACATTTCTTTTAGTGTGTTTTGCCTCCATGGCGAGCTGCTAGCTGTATATTTATTTGGGTTCAGAGCCAGTGCATCATTTCATGCTGCATTTCTGTTGGTTGGTTCGTAGACATAGGTCATAACTGCAGTTACACAGTGAGATGGTCATTCCAAATTTCTGACACTGTCAGAATTTTATCCTCGACTGTCTTTGATTGCATCCTTGAATTTTTCTCACTGTGCGACAAAGGACCACCGTTTTAGAGCAACAACCAAAGATGCTTCTTTCGTCATCTTTCGTCTTGGACAGCAAAAAATGGCACTGTGTTCAGTCCTTTCAAATTGAATGGAATTTACTAAGGCTGCATAGTCTAAATAATCATTCTGATTATAGAGGATCTGTACTGGATTTGTAAAAAACACGAGGCTTTATATGCAGTAATTGTGCACAATTATTATTATCAGACACCAGTTTATTATCAGCCTACTGTTTGATTTTTCTTCCCCAGCAAATGTCCTCTTTTTAATATCCTGCTCTCTTCTTACTGCAGTGTTCGCCATGCCCTGTATGGCTTATTCTTCCCTTTCAGACATTTGTAAGTACATTTGCTTTCTGAACACGACCACAAAGACACATGTTACTTCATGTTCAGCCATTTGCTCAGTCAACACTACTGTCACGAGTATGGTATTTCTCACTATCATCTTTGTTCTTTTGTTTGTTTGTCTGTTTTTACAAAGTGCAGTGCTTTATAAACACAGTAACTGAATCATCTCATTCCTGGGAATGCAAACAGTAGTTACACAAACATGAAACTGTTTTCTATATGTCAGCTTTTCATACAGATTTCACTTATATCTAAAATAATTTGGGGTTCAGCTGCTGTGTTCAAGCTGAGTCCTGAGCTCCATTAATCAATCAATCAATCAATTTTATTTATAAGGCCCAAAATCACAAATCACAATTTGCCTCAGAGGGCTTTACAGCATACAACATCCCTCTGTCCTTTGGACCCTCACAGCAGATAAGGAAAAACTCCCCAAAAAACCCTTTAACGGGGGAAAAAAAAAATGGTAGAAACCTCAGGAAGAGCAACTGAAGGAGGGATCCCTCTTCCAGGACAGACAGATGAGCAATAGATGTTGTACAGAACAGATCAATATAATGAATTAACAGTAATCCATATGACACAATGAGACATAAAGAGAGACAGATATTATATTAATAATATGATTATATATGTATGTGACAATAATGATATGTGTATAATAGTACAAGTATGACTAATAGTAACAGCAGCAGTGGGAGGCATCAGGCAGGACCACGGCAGCAGCACAACCACGACACATCATCCAGGCACAGCTGCGACACGAGTTAACCTGCGAGACAGTGGAGCACATTAGATGTTAGAAATATTTGGAGTGGGGTTCAGTAAATTGGTGAGTTGTAACTCTGTATTACTGCTGAGGCTGAGGGTGTCACAGTGCTGAATCACAGAGTAGCTCAGGGCAACAAGATCCAGCATTAATTTTACGCACTGCAATTTAATGTAAAATAAAAACACTGATTATTTATTTAGTAATTCCTTTGGTTAAAAGCCATTACCCACAGAGGGAGTAATTAGTGGATGAATGTTGACATGGCAGCCTATTCATTCCAGTGAGACCTGCTCACATACTATGAGCTTAGACAGTTTCTTCCACTTAGATGCATTTTCAGCCATAGGTGCCCGTAATATATGTGTATCAGTGTCTTCACAGAAAAATATGGTGCTTTTTTAAATACCTAATTAATGACATTTTGGCAGTTCAAAGAGTATTTTTTTCAGTTTGTGGTGTTCTCACATTATTCCTTCTTATTTTGACTGAATTTTTTTTTTATGTCATGGATACTATCTGCCTTCCAGAGGATGGTGGCATCGAGGCATCCTCAAAGCGTTATACTAAAGAGGCTAACGTCGTCAGCCCCAGGCAGCCTCCCAGAGACCCTTTGCTGCAGTTGATCTCCCTCCAGAAGGCGTCTGGCAGCTGGGTGCTGGATCCAGCTCTGGCTGCTGCACTGGGAAAGACCACCAAGGAGGTGGAGAGCGCAAAACTTTCAGGAGTGAGTCACTGTCAAAGAGAATAACACAAATTATTAATGAGACCTGTGTTAAAGCAAATTTCATGGCATGGTTTAAAATTATGTTTTTTTTTTTTTTTATTAAAAAAAAAGATTTAATGAAGCACTCCATACCAAACATATTGAAGAAAAAAAATGAATACAACCTGAAAGTGACAAAAAAGCCCAACCTAGGCTGTACACTGTGATTAATAAATCTAAGTTGCAAACAATTGAAATGAATCTGAAAGTATTTGTGTGTGTTGTCTCATTGTATTTAGTGACTAATATTTTTACAGCTGTTTTAGTAACAGTTTGAAACTCCACAGTCATATTTTCCTGTGAAATTCTGTCTCTCCTTTGTTTTCTTTGATTTTCTCATCTGCTCAACATCTGATTTTTGTTTGATTTGTTGAATTAGGTAAATGAGGAAGTGTGGGCCACCATTCTGGCTCTGATCTGGCTTCATGGCTCCGAGATGGATGCTCAGGAGGAGTGGGAGCTTCTGGCTATGAAGGCTGCATCATGGCTCCGTGCTCAGAATGGTAATAACCAGAATAATAAGTGTTGATCTGTTGTTTTTAACAGTGTGTGCTGGGTCACTCTTCTCATTGCATGTTTTGTTGTTGTTGTTGTTTCAGCTTCACATGCGACAGAGTGTGTGGAAGCTGGGAATGCTCTGTTGGGTTTCAGTGTGCAGAAAGACGCCCTGGGACTCTGAGGCTTCTCTTCAGGATTGAAGAAGACACAGAAGCAGATTTACTGCATCCTTCAACTTTTACATTGCATGTTGCACTTTGCACTTTCTGCCTTAACAGTATTCCGTGCCTTAGTATATTTGCACTTTCAGGCAGGGAAGCGGGGGATAAGGGAAATGCTTTGGGGGGTCATGGAGGCAGCATCCTAAATACAAACAAATGATAACCAAATATAATTTGTTTTGAACCCAAATATTGACCATTACTTATCAAAAACAACATAGACTGGCTCATAGACTCCACATTTAGATGGTGTCACATATTAAAAAAAAAAATTGATCAAGAATTCATAATAGAGAGAGTCATCACTATTGTTTGTAGTTCAAGGTGTCCTGTCATGAGTTTTGGAGATGTCTCCTTTACAGTGGTGGTTTATGGGGGAAATGCTTTTTAGGCTGCTTTGGGGATTTATTTTGCTGCAATACCACAAGCAGCCACTTGGAATAACTGGAAGCAAGGCTGAGCAGTGTTCCTGGGGGGTTTGATACGATTAAAGCAGATTTTTAGGGGGTCCCAGTCATTTCTGTGTGCAGGCCTGTTGCCAAGGCAAAGAACTGTTTTTCTGTCTTTCTGTCCATTGCTTTGTTGCAGAAGGTTTTTCACTTAATTAAACTGGAATCTATGGACCTTAAATTTCATCTGTGACTCATTTGTAAGCACAAATAAGATACTGTAGTGGCTATTTGTCCTCAATTGAATGATCAAAAAAAAAAAAAGGAAAAATAAAGTAAAATCAAATCAAATCAAACGGCCACTGAGGCAACAAGGGAATTAATTTACGCAGGAAACAAATAAGTCCATTGCCCTGGTAAAAAACCATAAACCCTTCCTGGTGCCTGCCCACCTATACCTGCACACCCATATATGTAGATTCACCTAGTCCTCAAATTAACTCGAATAACACGAAATATTATAAGCAAACTAAAAGTCCATTCTTCAAAACTAAACAACAAAATAAAAAGCTATTAAGTATTCCAAAAATAACAAATAGCTCCAACAGTAGGTATTTTTCCGCTGTGCGTTTATTTAAATAGAGACAAAACACACCCGGAAACAAACCTTAGTCATACAGTTGGACACATATTCACAGATTCAGACTTCGCGGGTCAATAACTCATAAACGAGATGTTGTTGAAGCACATATGACACTACGCTCCTACCTTGGTAAGGTAGAAAACAAGCTACAACGTAAAATTCATCAGAACAAGCCGTCTTTTGAGCTCAGCCGGTAACATTGATCCCTATGCACAACCGACTGTGAACTGAGTGCGTAGGGACCGAAAGTGCAACACCAAAAAGAGATGTAACAAAATTATTCAATAATGGCAATGCTATGCAGTGCAGCTTCCCCAAAATCACTTCACACGTTAATGGTCTCTTGCTGATCATGCTACAACACTCAGTTTGGAAGAATGTGCTTTGGCATAATTTTGCTGAATTTTTATTAGGAACATTTTTCAATAGTTTCCATACTATGCAGAGTAGTCTCCCAAGAATCACTTCACACCTTAAGAGTTCGAGTAGCTGTTCACTGTTCAATAGATCATCGCTGAAAAATCTTTGAGACACATATCAAAGCACTATGCTACCTTAGTAACACAGAAGCTACTACAACCCCGTTTTCATCCAAATGAACGCAGACTCTGATCACTGGTGTGATCTATGGACAGACTTGGGAGGTCCTTTGTCCCCAGGGCTGTACAGCTTAACCCCCTTTAAGGAAAGGGAGGAAATGAATCCCTGGGCTTGATAATCACGCCCTCCTCAGCACATAGTGTTTCTCACATCAAAGACATGGCCTACTGTCTGTAGGCCATGGGTCA